>JPFM01000007.1:200633-307662 GCA_000733375.1 Paramecium sexaurelia | reverse complement strand
TGGATCAAGAGTCAACAATTCTCTTGCTGCTTTTCTGATTCTAGCCAAAGTGAGTTAAACTCTCCAAACTTCTCTCTTGTTCTTAAGTCCATATTTACCAATAATTTGTAATCTGAAAATAATAATAATTAATTACTCGTTGTCAAGACGTTCCTTTTCAAAGGGTTTTCTTGGGGTGACTGATGTCTTTGATCTATTTCTATAATTCTTTCCCATAATAAAAAAGATTTAAATATATTTTAAATTTATTCACAATTAAATAAATCCCTCTGCTCTTATTCACTAATAACTAGAATTCATTTTCATATTTTATTTATTTATAAGAGTTGTGAATAAATTATTTTAATGTACATAATAATTGCATCTGCTATTATTCTTGCTATCAGTTTTACTATTCAATTCACAAAACTTAATCCTAAAAAAAAGTTATATGTTCTGGACATATTTCTAATTGTTCTAGGAGCAATGGCAATTTATAGTGAAACAACTCATAAAATTGGAGATTTTACAGAGCAATTGTAAGCTGCTTTTTCAAAATAATATCCTATTGAATTTTAATTAGATGAACTCATACTTAAAAATCAAATATAGGAACACTCTTATTAACTATTTTACGGGATGAAATAGAATGGGATTTCTACTTTTTTCTAATTCATAATTAACAAATCAATCAAAGAAAGTAAGCAAGCTATCTATATTAATATCTAATCTGAAATACAAAATTAAGATCAAGCTTTATAGTAATTTGGTACAAACAACTTACATGAACTTATTCATTTTACATAATAAAAACCAACAACTATTGCTATTGATAATTTACATCTATCACTTAGTAAAAAGCAATGTTATATTTGTTAAATATTAAGCAATCTTCATAAATTTAATACTACTACAATACTCATAAGTGCCAAAGAATTACACAATTTAAATTATATGTTAGATGATTATAGTGTCAATATCATGGAAATTAGGGAATTTAATAATGGAAAATAATTATATTTTAGATATGATTGGAATTAAGACTCTTTATAATATGGAAGAAAATATGATGGTATTATTATCTTTTTTTTATTTTTTCAGACACTATTCTATAAAAATAAAAAGAATTTGTGATGAGCTTGACTGAAACTGAAAAATAATTGATGAATGTTATAAGAAAGTAAATTTGTAAAATTAAATGCGAAAATCAAAATATTAAAATTGATGATATGTAAAATTATTTATTATGTCATAGTAATTATCAATATTCAGATTTGAAGTAAATTGTTGAAAAAAATTATGTAATTGCTTAATTTGGATATGTGAAATTTTTTAATAGTTTTATATTTGAGTCATTGCAATATTTATGAAAATATATTCAATTTATGATAAGAAAAATAAATATCACAAATTCTATTAATATTATGATCCAAAGACACCAATCATTAGTGTATGAAAGTAATGTTTTCAATTTTGAATCAGCTACTTTTATTTCATTAGTTGCTTAATCAACCTAAATAATTGAGCAAAATTTTATTACATTTTTGTTTAAATTATTTAAAATTACTTTGTCTTCTTTTAAGGCTAAATTTATTGTTTTGGAATTGTTTGCAATTATATCAGTTGTCTATAACATACTATCCAATATTTTATCCTATTCTTTTACTAATGTTTTTTGAATTTAAACCATCTCTATATCAGATTTATCATTGTAGTTTGTATTTGTTAATGGCATGTCCTATTAAACTTTCAATCATTTATACTATATTAAAGACTTATTTAACTTATAATGCTCTACCAAATTCATTAGATCTATTCTAAAATTCATCCAATTTATTTTTTTATCTTTATATTTCATTTTATGAACTTTATCAGCATAAATAATCTTACAGATTTGTCATTTTATATAATTATGCTCTTCCTTATTTTATTAATTCATTTATATTATTTATTTATTATCCTAATTATCTATCAATCTAATTTATTTTTATATTTACTAATTGAACAGATTCTTTCTAACGCAATTTTTGATTCCTTTGATTTAAACCTTATGCAATTATTACATCCACTTTCCTTATTTCTTCAATCGTTTCTTAAAATAATGACCCACCACTTAATGCTGTGTAATTATTCATTTTTTTTTTTTAAATTAAATAAATATTATATACAATTCATATCTATTTTTGTTATTAAACTGAATTAGAAAAGGCTTCTTTTATTTATATATTTATTAAAGAAGTTGTAATACAAAAGCATATCAAAACCTTTCAATATATTGTATAATAATTATGAATAATTAGTAAATATATTCTTAATATAATATTTATTACTTTCATTCTAATAAATGAACAAGCCTCCTTAAGGTCAAAATGACAGTTAGTCAGACAATGGAAGCGTGAATAAAATAAGTGATAAACAGAAGATAAACACTTTAAAAAAAGCTGTTATTGATCTAAGAGAAGAGAAGACTTAATTTTTAAAGACGATATAAGAATTAACATAGAAGAATAATAATTTAACATAGGAAAAAATTGACTTAGTAAAAAAGTGAATTCATAATAATTTAGGATGAAAAATATAATTCCATAATTAGAGACTTGTAATAATAAATTTAAACTCTCAGTGTAAGCTAAGAAAAATAAAGAAATACTTTGGTGAATTAAATAGGGTCACCTCGTAATTTAATCTAAAATGATCCTTTGAATAATAATAGCAATTTAACAAAATAAATTAAATAGCTTTAATAGTAAACTTTATATATATAAAAAGAGAATTAAAATAAAAAACAGATGATCATGAAGCCTAATTATCAATTCTTTAGACTTGCTATAAAGAATTAGAAAGAGATTTTAAATCAAAAGATTATTAGATTGATAAACTTACAAAAGAAGTGGAAGATAAGAATAATTTAATATAATAATTAAGGAAGAATATTGAAGATATTGAAAAGGATTTATATAATAAGATTAAAGATTTAAGTGCAGAACGCATGTAATTATAATTAAAATTAAAAACAATTGAAAAGGAAATCTAATAAAAGGAAGAAGAAACGAAAACAATATTAAAAGGACTAGATGATTCAAGATTTAGAATAGCTCAATTATCTAGTGAATTGGAAGAAACAAGAGGAAAATTCTTATAATATAAATTGACACTTAGCAATTAATTCTTGGATATTGAATGTCTATTTATTCTAAGACAAAATTTGTTTCAAGAATATGTTTTTGAACTTGAAACATCTGCATAGAGATTTGTTTATAAAGCAAGCGAAATTACAGATCTTAAAATTAAGGATGATTAATCATTTTATTTAACAGTTAAAGCTAGAAATAGAGATGAAGTATTTAAGTTAAGTCCTGGATAAGATGTAAAAAAAATGTGCAAATAAATAAAGTATTATATTATAAATTAAGAATTAGAAACTTTTTATAAAGAGCATAGTAAAGTCTCGCTCTTTAATAATCAAGTTAACTATAGAGTCCTAAAAATAATACTTTATTCGGAGGCTTTATGTCAATATTTGGAAGTTCATAGTCAAAGAATGGTAGTAATACTAATAGTGAATAGAAATAACAATGAGAATTTTGATTAATTTAGTACATATTATGATTAAAATTAAATCAGATAATTAAAACAAATAAAAATAATATATATAAGACATATGGTATTTAAGCAAATTAAAATTAGTATTAAATTTAATAATAATATAATTATATTAAAATTAATGATGATAAAACTGGGAATCTCTCTGATTTTCATTGATGCACAATATTAATATTATCTGACAATTTATATGATATTTCTCCAATAATTTATTAATAAAAATGAACATAATCTCACATAAAACATATAATGATGTAAATATTGAAGAATATGAACAAAATGGATGGAATTTCATATTTACAAAAGCTGGAATGTATAATACATCAGATTTAGATATGTTGTAAGATGCATTGACTTTGTAAGGTATTCCTGATATTACAAATGGTAATAATTGTGGACTGATATATAACAAATAATATAATTTTGGTTTTTTGGTGAATCCAAAAGATGCATTATATTTATGTAATTATCAAGCTAGGGAAAAAAATTATATTGATATAAAGAAAGAGATGAAATCTAATAAGTTAAATTACATTTCTGTGATTCCAGAATAGGCTTAATTAAAATATGCAAATATTTGGAATAAGAAATAAAATGAGGATATAAAAGTTTTAAATAAAATATCTGATACTTTTTATTCATCTCCATACAAAGGAACAATAGTGGATGGTGATTAAATTAGTTATTAATTTTAAAGATTTAAATAAATTAAAGGAATTATGGGTAAATCAATATTTGAAAAGTAATTGAATGAGAATCTTATTAAAACTGAGGTAGAATATCTAAATCAAGTATTCAATACATAATCATAAATGTTTTATTGTGATTATACAGAAGATGAGATTCCATTAAACAATTTAATATAAGTATTAATATTAATTTAAAATAAAAAAGGCAAATCCAATAAAATGGGCATCTTAAATTTCATTATATGAAGATGAATTAGGTGATAATGGATTAGCTAATACTGAATATAGATTTAGAGTGATGGGTGACTGTTTTTTTGGATTGATTCGTAGTTATTTAAGAATTGATGATGTATTAATAAGAATTCTTGATACAAGGATATATCATCAATTTGGTTGGAATTATATTTTGAGAGATTTTACTCATAGAGAAGATTCTTGGGGTATATATTTATAAATAAGTTTTAAGTTAACATTGAATAAAATGGATTTAAATTCACTCCATAATGGTCAACAGATTAAAATCAATCATTTATAATTTAAAATTAAGTTCCAGTTTAGTAGCATGTTAATGATAAAATATATTTTAAGACTGATTGATAGTTTAGTATTTATTTAAGTTAATGATGATTACATTTTTCATAAGAAAATTAAGATAATTTAAAATAATTACAATTTTAGAAAAATAAATATTGTAAAAGGATTATTATTAGAATATTCAAAAAATTTCATAATTTAATTTCTTGTGGTTTTTGATTGATTATTCCTAATTTACTTGTACTTATGTTGGTTAATAACTCTACTAACACAACAATTAATAAATAAATAATCTAATTTTCAATTAGAATACTAAATATTAACATAACACTAGTTGCAAATGATGTCATAATGGCTCTAATTGCAAAAGCTTCTATTTAATCTGGAAAAAGAGTTGTAGTGATAACCATAGTCATGTTCGATACAAGACAATCAGATGTTCCCCATAGAGCTCCAGATATAAAACATAATATATAGCTGTCAGTATAATAACTAATAATGCTAACAATTAGCGCCAATTCAACAATTATTGTACTAGTTGTAGCAACCATATAACGATTGACTCTATCTGATATATATCCAGAACAAATTCCACTAATAAATTCGAAAACACCAAGCATAATAAATACATATGCTTACTTTTTAGTTGTTTCATCTTTATTTTAATCTTCTGGTTATGATGCAGCAATAAGTTTATATAAAAATCCAGTATAAAATGCTACAATAGTTCCTGCAAAATAATAATATAATAGCATTGGTCTCATTTTTTTTGAACTTATAATAATACACATTCCCCTAAGTTTTTCTTTCACACTCTTGACTTCTTAAACTTTCTCAAATTTTGATGGCAAAAATAAAAAACAACATCCACTAATACCACAAACAATAGTCATTACTAAAAAATATAATAATGGTGATAGTTGTACTAAAACTAATCCCAATACATTTCCTACAATCTAAGATGATTACATTAATGCCCAAAATATTCCAAAATATTTACCTCTAGTTTCATTTGTACTAATGCTTGTAATATACCATGGTTATGATACCCATAAAGTACTTGCACATATACCATTTATTATAGCACATGAATTAACAATTGTATATAGAATACTTTTGCTGCAAATTCCATCTTGTACACCATGCTCTTTACATTAATAGACAATTATTCCACATGCCATGTAAAGTGTATATCCAAAAGACGAAAAGAACATAACCTAGCTACTTAATAAATTCTATGTACATATTTTGGATTAAATTAAGCACTTATATTAGGTGCGAATAAAGAGCTGATTCCAAAGGCTGCATACAATGAAAATAATGAAATCACTCCTAAATCATCATAATTGGCCTCTTTGTATAAAAAGGCAATTAGGTTTGCTGCTGAATTAAAAGATGAAAACATGAATAGGAAAATTGTGCCAAGCATTATAGCCTTCCAATAGTTTTATTTAGCTTCTAATTATTTATACTACATTTAATATTTAACAAAAATTAATCAAACAACATTTCATATTGTATCCCATATTTCTACGCAATAAGCTAAAATGTACATTTGAATCTCGTATTTAATATTAATAAAGCTTCAAATTATTTGCTTTTTCGAAGTTAAGTAAATAATTTAGGATCTAATTGCTATATAGACAAAAATAATATAATATTTATTATTAAAGACAACTTCAAACAAAATCCAAAGATTGAGATTCTATAGATTAAATTGACTTAATGATTTTTATTTCTCATTCATTTATTAATATATTTTTATATAAATATGATTAATAATAACAACAAATTATAAATAAAAATAAATATTTTTAAGACTAATAAAAGTATAAATCTTAGAATTTAAAAGAATATTGATAAATAAATTAAATAATATAAATTAATTAAATCTAACAATTAAAAGATGATTTATAAAATATCTTAATTTATACAATTTATTTTATAAATTAGATTATATTTTATAATAAACTTAAAATTGAGATTTATAATAGATAATATAAATATATATATTTAATATGTTAGAATACTTATGCAATAAATTTAAGTAAATATTGATTTTATTTAAAAAATACATAACTTATATCAAATGTTATTATTTTTATATTATTTATCTTAAGTTGAAAGTTTTCTTTATTAGTAAGTAAACATAATTAGTATATTAAGAAGAAAAATTGTAATAAAATTTAATTTGATTATCAAAATTAAGTTCAATTGATATTAATTCCTGCCTAAACCAAACTATCTAAAAGCACTTAATGAAAATCTTATAATTTAACTTTTCCATCTTTATCTTTATCAGCCATAAGCATCCAAGACTATGCATCTTATTGTGTTATTTAATAGGGCATTTTCAACTATTGATAAGTTTCTTATAGTAATGCATAAGCCTATGATATAAATTATCATATACTTCATTTTAAGTTATGAACCCATTTCTTTAAAACTTATTAAATATTCTTTCTGCTAATTCAAGTTTTTTTTGAGTTCTTGTATTAAATTATTAATATTTATTTTTTTCAGTTTCTAAAGGATAGACAAAACTATTTGATTATTAACTGATAGGCTAGAGTTTTGAATTCTAGATAGACTAAGTAGTTTATTTAATAGACGAATATTTTTCAACTTTTGATTCTGGTGCTGCATTTAATGAAAAATTTCCTGTTTCTTATTTAATATCTTTTGAAACTATAATTTCACTTTCAAATTTGAATTCAGCAGCCTCAACTACATAACTTTGATGCTAAACTTAAATGGGAGGATAACCAAGTAATTCTTATGCTCTTTAATTATCTTCAAATTCTTATGATAATAATTATTTTGCATTATTTTCAACATCATCTTCTGTTATGGAATTATCTTAGTTCAAATCCCATATCTTAGCATATTATAATAAATCTTCTTCACTCAAATTAGGCATAGGCAATTCGAGTTTAGCATAACAGTCTTCTAGCATCTTTTATACTTTATATATATAAGAGAAAAAATATTACATGAATTGATATCAAAGCTCCCATCAATCATATAATCTTTGAACACGTTTTATCCAATTTTGGTTGCTGTTTATTAGTCACAAAGCATAGATATTATTAATATTAAATAATTTTAATATATTAAATTTAATGAATGAATATTGATTTAATAATTGAAGATATTTATTTGTGAACTATGTGTCTTAGAAAAATAGGGATTTCCCTTAACTATTAAAAATGAAAAATTTAATTAGATTGAATAAACTCATTTAAGAATGTTAAATCAATAAATTAATTAGTTTGAATAGAAAAAAGTAATAAATTTCTAATTCTGATTAAGTTTTTCATATAAATTAAATTATTTTATGGATTATTAAGAATTATATGAATTACGCAAAAAACTTGTGGATTGGAAAAAGAATCCTAAAGAAATTATTAATATCTTGAAATAATTAGAATAAACTCCTCTTGATTTTGAGGCTGTAAATAAATCAAAAATATAAAAAACCCTTCATTCACTTACAACAATTGAAGATAAAAATGATCCATTAGCATCTACTATAAAAGCAAAAGCTGTTGTAGTTCAAGATAAATTAAAAAAGTTATCTTAATATAAGACAAATGAAATTAATATAAATGAGAGATAAAATGAAAAGAGTGAGGAATTAAATGTATAAAAACAGAATAGTGTATAAAATATATAAAGTAGTAAATCTTTACCTGATATTGATTTATTTGCAAATTATAAAGTAAATATTCCATCATATGTTGATCGTGTGAAATACTTGACAGGAATTAGTAAATTATTTATTCTTAATATCTAAACCTTTAAAAATTAAGATGATTTAAGTGATTCAGATTATTAAATAATTAAAGAATGTGTAGAAAAAATTGAAAAAGCAATTTATTACAAGAGACAAACAGATAGTATGCCTAGAAAAGGATATGAATAAGATATAAAAATTTTAGCGGGATTTTTGAAGAAGGATAAGAATGGTTCTTTAACACATAAAATATTCACAAAAGTATTTGATCCTTTAATTGCAGCATAATTAAAGTATTAATTAATATTAATTAGAGCTGCTGATTGGGTTGATGATGAAACCAAATAAGAATAAAGTAGAATAATTAGAGAAAAGATGGAAGCTGAGTAGATAGGATTCTATAAAGATTTAAGTAAACGAGAAATGGAAGGTATTGAAGGTAAAGCATGTAAAGGATGTGGTTAAAAAAAAGTCTACTTAGTTGATGAAAAGCAAACAAGAGCATCAGATGAACCAACAACTAAATTTTTTGAATGTTATAATTGTGGAGACAAATTTAGAATATGTTGATTATAATCATGTCATATTTAAATAGTAATCAATTAAATAAATAAAGGGGAAATTATATTTATAATAATATGCAATACTATCTTAAGCATTCTTATGCAACAATTTGATAAATTAAATTTATCTTATAAGTTTAGCTATATAATGATATTTTTACAGAAATACTGTTTCAATTAATATTTATATTAAATTAAAATGCTAGATAGTACAACTTCACAAAAAAGTCCTCAATTTTATAAATCAATTAAATCGAAATAAGAACTATAAAGCTTTTATCATTATTCGAAGATTGTGAAATTAAAAGAATTAACTTAAAAGCCAACTCAAATATCTATTAATTATAATTTAAGTTAACACAATTCTATTGGACTTAGATAAAGTGATCATATTAGCAATTTTGAGTTTTTTATTTAATAGAATTCAAGGCATAATTATCATAGATAAATAAGAGAATAATATCAATATCATTCTTAATCAGCATTAACAAAAAATTAGACAGAAAAAATCAATTGGTAAAAGCATAAGGAAAATTAAAAAAGAATTGAGTAGGCTATTAATAAATATAAATTCAATCATTCATTAGAAAATAACCAATAATCAATAACAAGAAGAAGAATCTAAAGATTATCTTCAGAAACATCAACATAATCAAAATTCTTTATTGAGTCAAGGCCAACCTCTAAGTTAGGAACTTAACTATAAAATTAGATCTTAATAGATTCTATATAAAAGAAATAATCAATCAAAGCAGTAAGTACTTAACATTAAAGTTAAATTGATTAACATGATTGTGAAATATCTCCTAAGAATTTAAATTTTGAAGACTTAGTTAACAAAATTTTAGTAAAGTAGTAAGAACAACAATAAGAGAGTTCAAATCAAGAATTAAATTAAGAAGAGGAAGAAGAAGAATTTGAAGATCAAAAGTCTGAAAAAGAAATTATATAGAAAACAGAAGGAATATATGAATAAATTGAAAAATAATTAGATAATAATTTAAGAAGATAATTGTCAAAGAACTTATAAAAATAGGATAATAAAATCTATGAATAACCTAAAACTATTAATAAATAAACAACTCAAAAATTATAATAAACAAAAAAAAAACTAAAGGCTTAAATATAATAATAGCTTTAAGTTTAAGATGTTTAATCAGACACTAACACACAATAATAATAAAAATAATAATCAGATTTTGAATAGTCAAACACTAATTCTCCTTTAAAAACCCATAATGAAAAAAAATAAGAAAATAAAGATGAATATATAAAATAATTAAGAGATGAATAAATTATGTATAAATAAAATTAAATATTATAATAAAAAGAAGATGAGAAAAGATAAGAAGCTAAATTATAAGAAATATAATAAATTTAAGATGAAATAGAAAGAAAAAAAAATAAAAAGGAAGAGTTTGTTTATAATTATTAAGAAAATGATAATGAAGAATAATTTATTAAAAAATAATCTTAATTAAAATTAGATTTAATTGAATAATAACGAAAATAATAAGAAAAATTATTGAGACAAGAATAATTACAAAAAGAAAAAGAGGAAGAAGAAAAATAGAAAGAAATTGAAGAAATAAAAAAAAAAGAAATAGCTTAACTTATACAAAAATAAAAAGATGAAATTGATAAGTAAATTTAAGAAGAACTGGTTAAATAACCTCCTAAATTATAAAAGTAAACAAGTGTATTAATTGCTCCAAAATAGATATTTCAAGAAAGAAAAAGAACTTAAGAAGAAATTGAAACCTCAAATAGATAAATTTAGAAAGAAATAGAAACCAAAATATAAAAGTAAAAAGAAGATGATGAAAAAGAAGAATTAGAGAAGTTAAACTTTGTTGATTACATGTTAAGATCATAAAATGTTTATGAAGTGAATTATGATGTAATTCTTGTTTATTTAGATGTAGAAATTTAAACTATATGAAGATAAATTAAAGAAAATAAAAGAGGCCCCAAATTATTTAGATGTAGATGAATTGGATATATATAACTTCTTATAAATCTGGAAATAAGTAAATAAAAAAGGATCTATCAGAATTTTTGGTATTTAAATGTAGGAAAATAAAGAATCAAATATAGAATAAATTTGATTTATTACTATTTGAAATCTATGAATGGATTTCAATACTATTTTTTTCCTTATAAAACCATTATATTATAATTTTTAATTAATAATTAATTATGACTTCAATTACATAAGAATATTCTTTAAAGGAATTTCAATCATCTAACTTTCACAAAGTAAGTTTATTTAAGTAATATTTTTTAGCTTATAATAACTGTATTTTATAATAATGATGATTATAAGACAAGATTAGAGAAATTATTATCATTAGTACCTCTTGATGCAAATAAATTTGCTTTATCTTATTGTAATGATGAATAAATAGCAAGAAGTCATAATGTAAATTATTGATAAGAATATAGATTTAATATTTACCATCTGTTTTGATTTCATCATACCCATAACTTATTGATAATCAAATATTCAATCTAGAACCTGCTTAAATTTTAGTCAAATTAGATGAGATATTTGGATAGTTTGAAATCGAATTCAGAAATCAATAATAATACTATTTTTAAAAGATTGAATAGATGATTAAAGAAAATCCAATAATGCTTTTTATTGTAGGTACTCCTGAAAAACCAATGTGTAGATTTACATCTAAGTTAATTTAAAAATTATAGCCTTTTGGTATTCAATTAGGGTTTTATGATATTGAAACTGACAAACTTATGGTTGGCTATTTAAAATTATATTCAAAATGGTAAACCTTCCCTTAAGTGTTTGTGAGTGGTAAATTAATTGGTGGAGCTGATGTATATCTATTGATCTAAAAATAAGGCAACAGTTGAATTAATTGAATAAAAGAAATTTGCTGAATTGATTCCAAAAAATGCTTATATGAATAAAACTATGAAATTATAATAAATCTAGCTGATTTCAAAATACATTGTATTAATGGATGGATAACCTGATCACAATTGCGAAATTGCTAAATTCTTAACAGAAAAAAAAATTCCTTTCCAATTTTATAATATAGCTCTAGATTAAGAAGTGAGATCAGAAGTCTTAAATTTCTTATCTAGTTACATTGAAACATCCCGTGATTTGGAACCTCTGCTGTTATTTAAAGTATGGTCATATTTAATAAATTAGAATACATTGTATAATGAAATAACTATTAAAAAAGAATAAAATATATTATGATGATGCAGATGATCAGTTAATTATTATTTTATATAAAGTATATAATTTTATATATCTTATCTTTTATTTGAATGAATATAATTTTGGTTGAATAAGTGTTGGCTTAATTTATATAATAATAAATCATCTTTATAATAATAAGTAAATAAGTTTCATAAACTATTTCTTAAACTTTACAACTAATATCTAAATATATAATTAATTTCTAAAATATTAGTATAAATTCTACGTAAATTTAAATAAATAGATCCTTGATTTTTGTTGATGCATTTTATATTAATTATTTTTGTATATCGTCGCAATTTATTTAATATATTCATCAATAATATTAACAGGTGAATAATAAGATATTTTGATATTCTATTAATCAAGTAAATACTATTATCATGTATAAAATCTTCAAATTATTTAAAGCAAGTTAAAATTGACTACTTAATCTTTTTATCATAAAACTTTTTATTGATTAATTATAAATGAGCAATTTCTTATAATTTTAGAAGACAAGCTTTAGTATTCAAGATTTGAAGATAATTTTATATAATTGATTTATAGTTTCATTTAATATATAGTAAAATGAAATCAATATATCTTAATAATGAATGGATAACTAAAGTGTACATTGGAGTTCTTAACTTTAACTATTAATACATTCTTTATAATTTATTCTTGCTTGCTTTTAATATAGATTGTAACTAAGAATTAAGAATTTCCTTAGACTGATAGAGTAGGAGGATTTATGAGTATTTCATTATCATTTTTATTGAGAAATTCCATTTCAAGTGGTAATCCTATTATACTATTATTCCTAAAAGGAATCTTACAATCTAATTTCTTACCCAATTTAAAGGCCATTTGAATTACAGGCAAATTATATGCAGCTAATTAATAGATAAAAATGTATACAATTCATTAAAGTTTTTGGACACTCAATTTAAGGAAGAGTAATTTGACTTTAAATTTGGGTACTTATTTATCCTTATATTTTCTAATGATTAGAATAAGAAGCTGTAATAAGAATGGTTCCAAAAAGTCCTTTTTATTCTTTGATGTTTGGAACTTTTAAAGCTATCTTCATAGAAAATTGTTTTTATGCAGGACAGGCTAGCATAAAACGATCATTATAATCATATCCGTTGAGTTTTCTAGCTGAATATACATATTCATCTAAATCATCAAATTCTGTATTGTTGCATATCACCTATATGCCAATAATAACTGTCTCATTAGAAAGATTTTAAAATTATATATCATCTTCACAAATATTTCCTGGTATTACTAATCCGAAATTGACAATTTGTTTATTTACATTTAATACATCTTTAATGTCTCCTATTGTCTAAGAATACTTATAAAATTATTGTTTACTTTTTTTTAACGTCTTGTTGAGTTGTCTGAGGTCATTTTTTGTATGAATTATTATTTCTACAGTCTAAACAATTCTTGAGAGTTCTCTTTATCTGGTGAGGATGTTGCCAATTTTTGTGATTTGTCAGTAATTTCATCTTTAGAAATGCCTTGTTATTCATTTAATCTATTTGGACTTTCCGTTAACTAACTCATTTCTTGAACGATTTTTATTTTTTTAACTTTTTATTAAATGTTTTCAGTTAAATATAATTTATATTAAAATCATATAAATTTATAAATGAGCAGACAATAATTTAGGAATGCAAGAATGAGTCTCTTTGTTGGCAATATATCAAGATTGGTTGAGTAGAAAGATATAGAAAGAGAATTTAAAGTCTATGGTGATTGTACTGTAGATTTTAGAGTGAAAAATAATGACAGAGTAAATACATATAAAAATTATATTAGTATGCATTTATATAATATAAAAGTGAATAGGAAGCAGAATCTGCAAAAAATGCTTTACACTAAAGAGATTTATAAGGTATAGATTTGATCATAATGAATTATCAAACAGGATTGAGAATTAATGTTGAATGGTCAAAAAAGTCAGGCAGATATGATGAGAATAGAGAACCTAGAAGAGACAGACCAAGGGATGATAGAGGGTATAATAGAATAATACAATTAAAGATAATCAAGGGGAAATTATGATAGATTTGAGAGAGAAAGAGAAAAAGAAAGGAAACAAAAAAGAAGAAAGTAAATTTATATCTTAATAATTTTATTTATTAGTTCTAAAAGTAGAAGCAGAAGTAGAAGTCCAAAAAATAGAAGTAGTCCTTAATATCGAGTATCAAGAAGCTAAAGTATCGATAGTGAAAATGAACCACCCAGAGATAAAATGTTACAATAAACTTATAAATTAGATTGAGAAAAAAATTGAAAGAATTGATGAGAAAAACAGATAACGGAGAATATAAAGATTGAGTTAGAACATAATCTTAAAATTAATTCAATATAAGTACCTATAATTTATAGCAATAATAATTTTTTTTATTATTAATTATTTAAATTATTTAAAAATTATAATGGTAAAGTATCAATTTACAAGTTAAGATGCAGAACAACAAACAAATTAGATAGAAAAATATTAAGAAGTAATTCAAAGGTAAGCAATAATAATAGAATAATTGGAAGAAGATAATTATAATCTCAAGTTAAAAATTGAATAACTTAATAAATAATTAGAAAATACTTAAATAAAAAAACAAAACAATCCTGATTTATTAGATTTCAAAGAAGATTAATTAAATTTAATGGTTTTAGGAAACTAACCTTCTTAAAATGAAGAAAAAATTGTTTAAAATAAATTAACCTTTAATTTTGATTTAAATAACAATAAAATAACTCCTTAATAATCAATAGACCATTCTAATGAACTTAATTCAAATAAAATCAAAACTGAGTAACTTAGTGAATAAAAATAATCTTAAAAAACAACATCCAATACTCTAGGATCGCTAGGACTTGGACTTGGACTTGGACTCAGTCTTGAATTGTAAGGGAAAAAGGAAAAAAATGATAATAAAAATGCTAATTAATAACAACTATCTCAAAAAGGTAATTAACAATTATAAAATAATTAACCTTTTAATGAATCAAAATAACAAATTTAACCTTCTACATTATTTGGTATTACTGAAAACAACAAGTTATGTTAAAATGTATAGACATAAGACTTAAAATTGTTACAAATTTCAGAAGAAAAAGATGATAAATAATAAGAACCATTATTTTTTGGAGAACCTTCAGATGAATTAAAAATTTATAAAAAAAAATTAAATTAATCTTAAGAAGAGGTTTAATAATTAGAAGAGATTGAATAACCTTAAATTTAATTAGTTAATCAAAACCAACAATAAAAATAATAAATAGTTTAAGAAAATTCAAAATAGCAAAGTCCTTAGGCAATTTCAGAGAAAGAAGTTGAATTATTTGAAGCTATAAATTTAAATGAAGATCAGATTTAAGATTGAGAATTTATTTTGTCAAAATATGAAAATATTATTTTCTTTAGTTAATTTTTTGCGTACTTGTAATTTTTTTAGGTGATCTTAAACATATATTTTAAATTTGTTATTTTTAATGAATAAATGGACTCTTAAATTTGAGAATCAAGCTTTAGAAAATTAGTTTTAAGCAAAATAGTTGGATAATCATAAAATCTTAATTTTCAAAGTTATATCAGTGTCGTCCATTTTGTTACATATAGGAAAAATGATATCTGATTCATATTAAAATTAACCATTAAGAATCGAGTTTTAAACACCAGGATTGATTGTATCTATAATCACATTATTTGTGATATTTAAGCATCCTAAGTATTCTTCAAATATGATGACTTTACTAAATTACTCTTTGTCTATAGTTTAATTTTGGGTAGACAACACTTATGGTTAATAAAGAAGTTTTGTATTGGGGTCAAATGTTATAGCATCATAAATGATTCTAATGATGACTTTAGACTTTGATTAGATAGTGCCATAGATTATAATACAATGTATTTTAAAATAATTGATTTTGAATAAACACGGAGAAGAAAAATTAAATATTGTTACCATATTATATAGCGTACTTATGGCAATAAGTTCAATTATAGCATATTATCTATTAGGGAAAGCTAAAAGATAGTAATTTTTATTGACAGTTAGAGAAGATACATAATGTAAAAATGTTTTTTATTATAGTGTAATATCTACCAAGATTGATTTCAGTTCCTTTTATATTTTTTGAATATTAATAAGGATAATTTTAACCAATTTTGTTGAGTAAATAAAATAGGATTAAGAAATGGAACGCAAATCTTTGTGATGGTTGTAATTTAAGAAGCTTAATTAGATATATTAATTATGGAAATTAAACTTTAGAAAGTTATTTTTTGGAAAAATTAAGTGCAAATAAGAGTTCTTTAGAACAAGGTAGTATAATTGAAGAGTTTACGTTTGCATTTTAATGTTATGCTTAAATTGATGTAATAATTACTATTACAGATAAAGTGAAATTTTTAATTAGGTTTACAAATGCATCTTAATTATCTGTTTCTGAGAAAATTGCTATTAATAAAATTAATCATTTTTATCGTTTGATAAGAGAGGTTTTTAAATGTATTCAGAAACCTTAAAAATATCAGACTCTTTTATTTGATATATCAATTTAATTTATATCTGGATTTTATTTGTATGGAAACAAAGAAGTTCATTATCATCCTGTTGAAATTCTCAAAAATGTAATTAGATTTGTTGGAGCATCTAATGTTTTATTGAATGTTGAATAATAGGCAGAAGGTTTTAGTTTGATTGGTTTAAAAAATCAGTTTTCAGTATATTTTTTATAGATTTGCAGAATCTTAATGATCACACATAATGAGGATGAATTGATAATTATAAGAATTAATGTATCTTAGGATGATTAACTTATTTTTGAATTTTCGTTAAAAAGAGAAAACTTATAGAAATTTATTCACTTATATAAGATAAATAAATTTCTTCATAATTTAGAGTAAATTCTGTTTGAGAAAAGTATAGATTTTTAGAAAGATTGCTAATTGAAAATGAAGAAAATTTCAGCTGATGAAATAAAAAAAGTGATTGAAATTTGATTTCTATTTACTTCTTCTAATAATAATTTATTATATCGATAATATTAGTAAAAATATAATGGAATATGATTATATTGGAGCTATCAAAATAAAAGACGGGTTATTCTTGGGAGATTAGTTTGCTTCATAGGTAGAGTAATGGATGAGCATTTTAGGATTTGGAATTTATTGTAACTAATAAGGTTTCTAGAATTGTTAATTGTGCTTGTAAACAAATACCAAGCCATTGGGAATCAATTGGAATAGTATATATGTCATTGCCATGGATTGACAACGATACTCAAGTAATATTTGAAATAACGAGGTTATATTTTAACAAGAGGAACTGATTAATTAAGTGATTAAATTTATTGATGATGCTTTGAATAATGGAGAAAGTGTTATTGTACATTCAATAAGAGGCCACAATAGATCCATTGCTGTTCTTTGTGTTTATTTCATGAAAAAATATAGATGGACACTTTACAAAACATTATAATTTATGCATAGTAGAAGACCTGATTTAGAAATAAGAGCTAACTTTTTTAATTAACTTTTAGCAATAGAAACTAAATTTTCAAAGAATGGTTTAGGTGCTAAAACTTATAATTGGGAAGAAGTATATTCATAAGGAGATCCAGAAGAAATGGTGTTAAGAAATACATATTTAAATGCTTAGCCTTAAGGAGTAGCAGAATTTAAAGATCATGACTAAAAACCCAAAACTTAAAAGTAAATAAAATTAAAATATTAGATTACGTTTTGCTGAGAAAATAACTATGTATATCCCACCTTATGAAAAAATAGTATTCAATAAAAAAAAATAAACTTAAGCAATTGAAACTAAATCTTGTCTAACTGGAAAGACACTTTAATATGAATAATAAATTTAATAATCTCCTCGACCAACTACTAATTTAATATCTTAGACTTAACCTTTATAACCTATTCAACCTGCTCATTAAAGGCCATCATCCTAAGATGTTAAGAGAGTCGTTGTTAAAAGTGATAGCTCAAAGATATAATAGCTACCTGATGCTACTTGTAAGCTTTAACCTTATTATAGAATCTTTAAAATCTAAGAAGCAAACAAATAATTTTATGGATTCAAGAGATTAGTTTTTTTTAAAATCTTAACAAAAAATCAATTCAGATTCTACTTAAGTTGTTAATTAAAATGAAAGAAGACCACAAACAGCACCCAATCAATTAAGAGCCCCTAGACTTCAAGTTACGCCATATAAAAAAAATAGTAATGGAGCATAAAGATCAGAACTATCTATTCAATCAAATACGCAATTTAAACCTATAGGTAATAGGTAAAGAGCTCATTCGCCTAATGCAGTATATAATGCAAATCCTTATGTTTAAAAACAATTTAAAACAAAGCCTTAGAAAAAATGAGTTTGTATTTAATTCTTTATCAATATATATGTGTTTAAAAAAATTTCAAATGCCTCTTACAATATTATATACTTATTCAGGGTTTAATTCTTATTCTACTTCTTAGATTGATAGTGATAATAGATTTTATCTTACTTTTGAAATGTGGTTTTAATCAAACTATTTCTCTTACACTAATTTACCCTCTGTATATAAAATAAATAAAGCGTATAAAACAAATATTCCACAATCCTAAAATTTAATTTTTTTTTTTTACTTAAGAAGATTTCTATTAAGGACTTTTAGTTAAAAATTACCATTATATATTACTTGGCTTTTTATAATCTAATACCTTTAATATTCCATCTTTAATATCTTTATTAACCGACAATGCTGAATCCTAATAAAGAATTGTTTATGTCGCATTTTCAATTATTAAACTTATCCAATGTGTATTTCTCAAATTAACTGGAAAAAAAGCAAATTCATTCTAGTAAACAGGATTCAAATCCAAATTCATTTGATTTTATTTCAAATACTAATCTAATTGATTTTACATAGTTTGTATTCTGTAACTTCCTTCCTCAGGCTTAGAAATTTAAACATTTTAAATAACAAACTAATATTTTTTACCATTTTATTTTTCCTAAAGCTATTTTACTTATTATTATTTATTCTCTTAATTATTTTATAATTTGTTATTATTAGATTCTTGTTTATCATAATATTGTCCATATATATCCTATGCTTAACTCGGAGGATAGGGAGATTCTGGTGTTTTCAGCTAAAGCTAATCTTTCTCATCTAATTACAAAACATTTGTGGATAATTATTTTGTTAATTATGGCATAAAATCAACAAAAAAATAACAATCAGCAAGAAAAATCTAATTTAGCATAATAATTTACTTTTCTTCTCTCTGTAAAATATTTTTTAAACAAGCTCATAAAAAATAACATATGTTAAGATGTCAATTATCTTTCATGATTTGCTAACTAATATAAAAACTAATAATCTATAGTAACTCCGTTTTTTCTCTCATTGATATTTAAATATGGTTTCAGTTTTTCTTACAATGAGACTTATGATTATACAAGTTTTTTCGTTTCACGAGGTTATTACATAATTTGATTATAATAAATAATAATTAATTTTTTAATAATTCAACCTAATTCTATTATATTTTCTAGTAAATTCTAATCTACGTCTATTTATGAACCAATAACTGCCAAATTATAAAGAATCCTTTATCTATACTTATCAGCAGTTTATTAATTGTAATTATATTAATGCTTAAGTTGCAATGTATATAGAAGTGAAAGCAATACAAATACTCCGCAATCATATCTAAAATAAAACAAATTAATACTGATTAGATTATTGATTATAAATTGGTTTAGTTTCAAATTCTGTTGGGTTAAAATCAAGATAATCTAATATGGAATTAATTCCTTAAATTATTATGGGTTCAATTTTTTTATAAATAGAATCAAAATAGAATATCACCTTTTGTTTCAAAAATATTACAATACTAATCCAATGTGTTTAAAATTGATTTATTGGAAAGTACAAAAATTCTTATTACTTTAATTATTCTTCTGGTATATTATTCATGTCTAAAAGTTGTGCTATCAATTAAGGAAGCAATTATTTTTAAATTTTTAATTTTATATCAGTCTCTTAAACCTTTATACTTGTAATTTAAAAATAGAACTTTTTCTCAGGATTTGTTTAAACTTGTTTCTATTCCAACTAATCTTATGAAGTGGAATCTTTAGAATCCTTATCACAAGCATCCATCTGATTTTAAGAGAAAGAAGTCTTTTATTGACTTTATTCAACTGAGGCCTAAATTTATTATTATTGAATTTGATCTTTAGAAATCTCTACCTTTTGGGTTTAATCTTAATTTTTTATTTCCTTCTAAGAATAATTCTATTTGTGGTTCACATGTTGATTTATTTATTTATCATTAGACTCTTTAGATAGATTTAAAACATTATCTTTTGTTTATTTAATTTAATTATTTTAAAGATTTTTTATTGGTCCTTTTTTTTAACTTTAGGATTATATTTTATTTAAATCCTCTGATACTTATTTATCTTTTTAAATATTTTAATTTATTTTTTTTTATAATTGTTGTTTATCAGGTCTTTATTCTAATTATTGTTATTTTTTGACTTCAATTTTATTTTAATCCTTTTAATTACTTTTAACATTTTGTTTTGAATTATCAGCCTCAGAGGACTTTTTTATCTTACTACCTTTGTTGTTATCTTTAAATTAACTTTTAATTGATTATTATTATTATTACTATTATTATTATTGTTTTTATTATTATTACTATTATTTATGTTATTATTATTACTATTATTATTATTATTTTATTATTATTACTATTATTATTATTATTATTATTATTATTATTATTATTATTATTATTATTTTTATTATTCTTTCAAATTTAATGAACTTTATTTTTACACCTATTATTCAAGATCTATTTGATTTTAATCAGTCTTTTTTGATATATCGATATTGCTTTCTTAAGTTTTCTAAACAAATTGATCATCAGATTTTAATGTTTATTAAATGATTGGCTGTTGTTTTTAATCGTCTACATTTATTTTAAACTAAAAATTAATAAATTAAGGTTATGGTTATGATTATGGTTATGGCTAAGGTGCATGAGAATCTGATGATTGTACTATAAAATCTGCAAAAAAGTGACAATTGGCTGTGGCTAACTATTCTTAAATTAAACATTACTTTGATTCTTGGATATGCTTTTTTGAATAAAGTTATGAAAAATTATAATTAAGAACTTTCCAAAAATTCATGTTCTTATAGCGTTCTCAAGAAGTAATATTCTATAGTTACTCCATAAGTAAAATTTCTTTCATTGAATTCCTTCATTTATTTATAATCAAAAGGTTGTTGATAGACAATATTTTAATTTTTTATTCCCAATAGATTTGTTATTTCACTTTCTTTAATAGATTAGTTTTTATTTATTTCTTTTTTCTTTTCTATCATTTTAAAAATTAATTTCTATATTAATTGTTTCTAAATTTTACATATATTTTATATATTAGGGGGTTGGGATAATCTATGAGATTAATTATCATATTATTTATTGATAAATGCAACAAGATAAAGAGTTATCGAAAAATTGGTTGAGAATTAATCCTTTTGACATTCCAATTTTGAAAGATGGACCATTACATTAACCTGAGAAATTTAGCGAATATTTTGAATTGAAAGATGAAAATGATAAAGTAATAGGATTTCTTGTAAATGAATAATAATACTTTTTTGATGAAGATGGAGGGTATGACAGTAATTAATATGTTTAGATGGAGAGATGAAAATGGTTGTTATTATGATAAAGATGGTTAACCAGCTGGGTGGTTTGTTTTACATCCTGGGGATATCTATCATGAACATTTCTATGATCAAGATGGTTTATATGTACCAACTGATATTGAAAACGATAAAAATTCTATTGATGATGATTAGAATAACCAAGAATAAATTATTTAATAAGAAGAGGAAAATGAAATCAATAATTTTGAAACAACATCCTGAAAAGCATCAATTGATTTCATATATATTAATACAACATATATAATATATTATATAAAGTATAGATTTTTTCTAATGTAAAATAATATGCTTGAAGATCTCAAAAATATTATGAAAGAAGGATGGTTAGAAAAAGAATCTCGAGTATTTAAATCTTGGAGAAGGTATTCTGCATTATTCATCCTTTTATAGAAGATGGTTTGTTTTAACCACAACAACCTTATACACATTCAAGGTAGAGAAATAACTTAATAATCCAACCGAGATTATTCCTTTATCAACTATAAGTACAATTAAATCATGCTAAGAGGAAACAAACAAAGAAAATACATTTGTATATTTCTAAATAAAAATAGAAAATTGATACACCCGAAACAACTTTTTTTTTAATGTCGAATAATAATTAAGATAAAGAAGCTTGGATTGGAGCAATTGGGAAAGCTATGGTTAAATTACACATGAAGAAAAATTAAAAGGATGATGACTTTGATTGAATTGCTAACAAATACAAATAAATATAAAGCAATATTTTATTGTCTTAATATTCATCCTCTTTAATGTTTAAAAGCATAGTATAATAATTAATCTAAATGCATTTATAATATTAATTTCTTTTATTATTTGATATAAATGAGATAATACTTTATTAAATAAAAGTTCCTAGCCTTTTATTCCTCGACTATATTCATAATGTTGAATAAAAAAAGAAATTTTAAATAGTATATTGAAATATTATATTTCTATTAAGAATAAAATTGTTAACTCGTATATATGTTTGTCAAAAAATTTTTATTATCTTTATCAAGGATTACATTATTTATTAATAATTTAACTCAAATTCCAAATATACGCTGACTTACCATTAGATATATATGAAAGAATTTAATCATTTTAGTGAAATTAAAAATTCTAACAACTCAAGGACTTCGTTTCAAAAATATAATGGCTTGTTCCTGTTGTAATATCATATAGTTATATTTTATCCTATAAATTTTAAAAGCATAAATATTTTCCTGTTTAAGAATATATGATCTATGTTGCAAAGTTATTATTAAGAGTTCTTAAGATTTTTTGTTTAAATGCAGAAGTGATAAATGCTTTCTAATTATCTTGTCTTGTATAAAAATGACCACAATAACTCTAACCTTTTATCCTTGAAAATTAAGTTTTGATTTAGTGGATAATTTTTTAGTTTCTAACATTTATCCTACAAGCTTGAGTTAAAAGACAATTTTTTTGTCTATTATATAATAAGCAATAATTTTAAAATTCAAAATCAGGTAGCTCTATTTTAGTTAGACATTAATTAATCATATTATAAAAGACAATTTGATTGGTATCCATTCCTGAAAGAATAATAATTTAATTATCATTAGTAACGGTGGCTAAAGTAGGATAAAAATCATATTCTAATTAGATTTGATTATCCAACATAAAATTCCTTCCTTTCATTTTATATTTTATAATAGTCTTATTAACATTGAATTAGTATAAGTTGTTATCTTATTCATTAAATATCAGTTAGAAAATCATGAGAAATCTTTGTGTTTTAATTTCCTATTATTCTTTTTCTTTGGATAGATTAATTATTCTAATATTTTCACCTGCCAATGCAACTATTCCTAATTTTGGGATGTATGAAATAGCTGAAATTTGGGAAAGATGATATTGCATTTATAAATATTTAAAATTTTAATGTAAAGAAATGATATTTAATATAGAAAAAAAAAGAATTAAATGATAGAAGTTAAATATTTAGTATTATTAATTGGAATATTTGTTTAGTATAATGTTTATATTATATTTTTAATGGTTTTTAAATAATATATTTGAAAATGAATGTTTGTAAAAGAAAATGCCTCAAATTTAAATAAATAAAATTGTGTATTAAATGTCCCAATTCTTACAGCCAACCATCTTATTATTGAGAGAAGGCACAGACACATCTTAAGGAAGAGCATAAATAGTGTCTAACATCAATGCTGTGTAAGCAGTGGCCGATGTGATAAAAAGCACCTTAGGTCCAAGAGGAATGGATAAAATGATTTAAACAGGTCCAAAAGTGACAATTTCTAATGATGGAGCAACCATTCTAAATTTACTAGAAGTTGTCCATCCAGCTGCTAGAGTGTTGGTGGATATTGCCAAATCCCAAGATGATGAAGTTGGTGATGGTACAACCTCTACCACTTTGTTGGCAGCAGAATTATTAAAAGAAGCCAAGCCTTTTATTGAGGAAGGAATTCATCCTTAAATAGTGATTTAAGGGTATAGAAAGGCTTTGGAATTGGCATTAGAGAAATTAGAAGGATTCTCAATAAATATTTCTAGAGATTCTGCAGAAGATAAGAGAAACACCCTATTGAAATGTTCTT
Source organism: Paramecium sexaurelia (assembly GCA_000733375.1). NCBI lineage: Eukaryota > Ciliophora > Oligohymenophorea > Peniculida > Parameciidae > Paramecium > Paramecium sexaurelia. Next base: position 282,999 of record JPFM01000007.1, on the reverse strand, counting down.
AGACAGCTTTAAATTCAAAATTAGTATGATAATAGTTAAATAATTAATTAGTTAGCCAATACTAAATAATTCTTTAGTGAATTAGTTGTGTCAGCAGTAGAGAAGTTGGATCCAAACATTTTAGATAGAGATTTGATAGGAATAAAGAATGTCACAGGAGGAAGTGTAACTGATTCATTTTTGGTTGATGGAGTTGCATTTAAGAAAACATTTTCATATGCAGGATTTGAACAATAGCCAAAGAGATTTGAAAATCCAAAGATATGTTTATTGAATTTAGAATTAGAACTGAAAAGCGAAAAAGAAAATGCAGAAATAAGAATTGAAAAACCAGAAGAATATTAATAAATAGTAGATGCTGAATGGGCCTTGATTTATGAGAAATTAGACACCATAGTTAAAGCAGGTGCTTAAATAGTATTATCTAAACTTCCAATTGGAGATTTAGCTACACAATATTTTGCTGATAGAAACATCTTTTGTGCTGGAAGAGTTGCATAAGAAGATCTTCTTAGAGTTTAAAAAGTATTTAAAATCTTAAAATTATTTTAGGCTACTGGAGGATAAGTCTAAACTACAGTTAATGGTCTTAACCCAGAAACTTTTGGAACTTGTGGATTATTTGAAGAAGTTTAAGTTGGAGCAGAAAGATATAATTTATTTAAAAATTGTCCATAAGTATTTAATTTTTATATTAATTTTTCTTAGTCTAGAACAGCTACCATAGTATTGAGAGGTGGAGCTGAATAATTTATTTAAGAAGCTGAAAGATCTTTAAATGATGCAATCATGATTGTCAGAAGATGTTTCAAAGCTAACAAAATTGTAGCTGGTGGAGGAGCTATTGAATTAGAATTATCTAGATATCTTAGACATTATGCTAGATCTGTGACAGGAAAAACACAATATATTGTTAATTCTTTTGCCAAGGCTTTAGAAGTTATACCAAGAACAATTGCTGAAAATGCAGGATTGAATTCCATTGAAATTATGAATAAACTAAGATAAAGACATGCTTAAGGAGGAGATGAAGGCAGATGGTATGGAGTCGATATTAATGGGTAATCAGGAGTTTGTGATACTCATTCCTCATTTGTTTGGGAACCAAGTTTAGTCAAAAGAAATGCTCTTTGTTCTGCTACTGAGGTTTCTTATTTATTTTATATTTAAGGCTGCTTGTGCTATTTTATCTATCGACGAAACTGTTAAAAACCCTAAATCTGATTAAGATACAAAAATGAAACCTAAAGGATAACCAGGTAGACCTCCAATGGGAATGAGAAGATGAAAGTCATATTAAAAATAACATATATATAAATGAATTTTTAAGCTATTATTAAATATTATGGTTTTGATTATAACGATTTGGATAAATTAAATCATTCTTCTCTTAAAGGTACAATTGCAGGAGCAACAATTTTTAATACTTCTACCAATCTCCTGTGACAATTCAATACAGCTTGATGATCACTATCTTAAAATTTACCAACAGGCCTTTATCCTAATTAATCAATTTATTTTAAACCTGTAATTTATTTATAGCATACTCTGAATAATCTATTAACTGTCTCTTAATTTGCAATAGATAAGATACGGTCTGCTTAAGCTTCACTCATCCTTCAAAAATTTAATTTATATATTTAATAATATCAAAAATACAGATATAAATTTTATTCCCCACTTAATCTAACATTTTACTCTTAACCATTAAAAATTATAAATTCATATTATTCTTAAATTATTTAATCTTAATATCAGTAATAATCTACACCTTACTTCTTTAACCTTTTTAATTAAAATACATGTAAGCAATTGAAATTTATTAATAGTAATACTCTTTAAGTAAATGCTTTAAGTGCAATAATATAATTGATAATTCCATATGAATGTTATTTAAATAGCCTCTTTGATATGAATCTATATATTATTACAATCTTAAATCTAAATATTTTGAATTAACTTTCTTTAATATATATAATTCTCTAATTATATATTATAATAATAGCTTAGAGTTGGCTTTGTTATTAAGATAGCTATCTTCTTAAAAATATTTAATATTTTCAATTAAAGATCTATATTACTAGATAACAATTTGTTAAATCGAAGCTTAATTTCCTGTAATGAAGACTAATTTAGTTATTTTGAATCTAATCAAGAATTTAATTAAATAGCTATATTTGTTCTATAAAAATACATTTTGAGAACTTTTTGAGGAGAATTTTTAAGACTTTTAATAAATTTTTATAATCTATTTTTTAATCCTTTTAAAAAATATGTTAAATTTCAAATTGTAAATAACAATTACGATAAAAATATAGTTATAAATTGATTATATTTAATTATTTGACCTATCTTGTTGAATACTAGTAGATCTTTTGTATTTAATAGATTTTCAATTTACAAAAATACGAATAATTTCTTGATTATTTTTAGAATCATTTATATTTGGTAAATTAAGGGTAGTAAATGTTTATTCATGATAAGATAAACAATCTAATTAATATGTAAATTTTTAAATTAGAATAGATTATTATTATTATTCTTTTAGTTAGTTTTATTATGTAATTCATAAACTTTTACTCTTAAATTCTTTTATTAATAGAAATCAATTAAGTTATAATTTAATACTAATAAATGTTTTAAAGGTTTAAAATTATTTAAATAAATTCCTATTCTTAATAATTGTATTTACATTATTGATGTTTTTCACTTTTTTATAGTATTTTAGCTGTGATATTTTCTATTTTTGAATAAGTATTTGAATGTCTATAGTTATCTTTATTGATTTTTTAAAAAGAAGCAAGAATTTTAATTATAAATTAAATTTTAATTTTCAAGGTAAGAACTTGAGATAGCTCAATTTTTTTTAGTATGATTTGAGGATTAAATTTTTGTAACTAATATCCTAAGATTAAATGATTGAAGTGATGTATAAATAAGAATATTCTTTACACTTTTTAGGTTAATATTAATTAAATAATTATTTACATTAGTTATATTTATATAATTTGATGCTAAAACAATAGATCTTTTTTAGGCTATCTCTAAATGAATAATTAATGAAAATTAAACTTATTATGAATATAAAGTATTTAGAATATAAAAAAGAATATGCATATGAAAATAATCGTTATATAAAACAAAAAATTAATTTGTCTTCTCATAATGTGGATGATAATATAACATATTTTCATAGTTTTTGGTTATATTAAAAATATATATTTTCTTTATTTTCTTTATTATGTTCTCTTATTCTCACTTTTTCTCTACTTTTACATCTATCAGCCGTTCTTAATTTAAATTCTTTGAACTCTGTCAATGGCTTATTTGACTTAAAGATCTAGAATTTAACTGGATTAATTTGCATTTTTGGTTTTGATTTCGATTTTTTCTGCTAAATAGTATATTATATTTTTTAATTGCTTAGATCTATTGATTAAGATCTATATCTAGAGGATAGATTTGTAAAATAAGAAGATCTTTTAATTTCGCTTTAACTAATTGAATAGTTAAGTGAATGAGTCTCTATTTATCGTGCTTTTCTTAACATTTTGTAATTAAATTTAAATTATTAAATTAACATCTCTATTTAATTTAATATGTAAAAAGTTATCACCCCTGAAATTGTGAGAACATTTACTATGCCTTGTGATAAATTTTTATGCTAACCTTCAGAAGAAATAAAGTTTATAAAATTTGTCTTAAGAGATGCTGATGATAATTTTATTTTATTTGATTTTGATAATGATGAAGAAAATAAATAATAAGAAATTCTCAGTTATTAATTTACACCATAATATTTTGATATCAAAACTTTAGGAGCAACCAAAATATTCAAAACTTTTGATAAGCCATTAAAGAATTTACTACTTGTTGATAGGTAATTAACAAAATTTTATTCAGATTTTATTTTAAAAACAATCTTATAAAAGAATATGAATTTCGTTTCCCTTTTTGTATACCATATTCAACCAATACTTGGGAATCTATGTATGATCAACCTGCTTTAGGTGCAAATTTAAAAGACTAAATGCTCTTAAATCCATGGGAAACAAAAAGTGATACATTTTTATTTATTGATGGAAAGTTAGCCAATCATGAAAGAATAGAATATGATTTTAGTGGAGATTAAGAAGATTTTGATTGAAAAATAAATAGTTTGTATTAACTTTAATTAAATTAATGAATTCATTGCAATCAAAGTTGAAGCTTAATATGGGTACCCAAACAAAAACAGACAGTTCTATACTACCCGATATTATTTAAAAGAGTCCTAGAATGGTCCTTAGAAATCTATAAGCAACTAAATTAAGAAGCCAAGAATATATAAACACAGATAGAGTGTTAGAAATTAAAGATGCAATTGTATCTAATCATTCTAGGTAAACATCATTATAAAAAATGAATTTATCTTAATGCAAATAAAGAATTAATAAATTGGCTAATGATGATAATCGTGTCTGTCTTCCTAATTTTAAGAAATGGAATAAAGATAAAGCTAAAAAAATGTTATGTGAATACATAAAAAAAAACAATAAATATACTAATAAAATAATTGTTAAGTTGCCTGAGTATGAAAAAAGAGCTCCATTTATTACAGAATAATTTTCATTTATTGAGAAAGTACTTCCTCAAAATTAAAAGTTTAGAAAGTAAATAGGATTTAGTGAAGAAAGCATTTTAAGAAATAATTTATTACTTGAAAAAATGCTTTTGGAAAGATTATTATGAATTCTGGTTTTTGTTATACTATTTATGTATTATTATGAAATTATCTCAATCTGTGAAATAAAAGAAGTCATGGGCTGCATTATCATATAATCTCATGCAGAAACAACCAACTATTTCTTAATAAATTGCTTACGTCCATAACTAAACACAGCTGGGAACCAGAAATTTCTAATATTCTTTCTATACCATGCACCATAGAAAAGTCTTTTGAATAAGTATTCTTTAGGTCCTCCATACATGAAATGGAAATTATGGTGCTAGTTAGATAATGATCTTGAGTGTTAAATGAACCCCTTTTATATTTAATATATATATTACTCTCTCATAATTAAATTTGTCGTGATAATTAGACAAGTTGTTCTTGCTATTATGTGCCATATACTCTGCTCTCTCAGGTAAGTGTCTCAAACCCCCTCTGAATGTTCTGAATTCATCAGATTTGTATTCGCTAACATATGTCAATCCTGCACCTTTGGCGTTCATTTTTTTTATTTAAGATATTAATTATTTAATTCAATAACTTAAGGCGAATATGAAAAAATTATCATACTTAGTTAGTCATCCACTATATTTTTATTTAAATTAATATATATATTCTTTAAATTCAATACTTTCACCCTCTTTCAAAATCACAATATCAATTAAACTATTTTACAAAAAGTATTTGAATTTCTTGGATAATTTCATAAAATTATTTAAAAAAGAAGATTAAGATCAATTTAATAAAGAAATAATTGATAAATAATTGATAGTAACTATAAATTTGTATAATATATAAATATGAGGAATTTAATTTGTAACTAAAACTCATTATATTATTGTGTTGGAAATATGTTATGTAATAAGTGATTTAAAAATAATAATTGGGTCTACATAAAAGGGTTTGCATGAGTTTTAGATAATATAATTGTATTAATTATAATTGATAAATAATAAATTTTAACCGAATAATATAATTTTTAACGTATAATTAAAATGATCCACGAATAATATAGATTCTTCGGCAAGGAATTGGTTAATTCATCAAGTGAATTCTAAAAAGAAAACACGGACAGAAATAAACCAAAACATCTTACTGTCTTACCAAGATATTTGAAACTAAATTTATGGTAAGAAGAAAGAGAAAATAAAATGGAAGTTGAAAATCATATTAATTAATTATGTTCTTTTGATTAATAAATGCTTAAAGATCCTTAATTTACTTCACTTTATAATTAAGAGATATTTTGTTATTTATTGACTTAAGAAGAAAAATATTTAGTTAGTAATAATTATATGAATGAATAATAATAACCTGATTTGAATGCTAGAATGAGAGCAATATTATTAGATTGGTTAATTGATGTTCATCTAAAATTTAAATTAAGAGATGAAACTTTATATGTTACAACATATTTAATTGACAGATATCTCAATTTTAAAACTACAACCAGATAATAACTTTAATTAGTTGGAGTGGCATCATTGTTTATAGCTTGTAAATATGAAGAGATTTATCCACCTGATTTAAAAGACTTTGTGTACATTACAGATAATGCATACACAAAATAAGATGTTCTTGACATGGAGGGTTAAATATTGTAGACATTAGATTTCTCGATAACTTAACCATCGAGTTATTGTTTTCTATAAAGATTTGGAAGGATAGCAGGATTAGATACAAAGAATTTAAATTTAGCTTAGTATCTTTTAGAGTTATCAATGATTGACATCAAATTTATGAATTACAAACCATCATTTCTTTCTTCTGCAGCTATATATCTTGTTCATAAAATAAGGTATCAGAAATATATTTTCATAGGAAAACTACTTAGTGTTGGAATGAAGAGATGTAAAAAATGACAGGATATAATGAATAAGAACTTAGATATTGTGCTAAAGAAATGTGTCTTATATTATAATCATCAGATAAATCTAATCTTTAAGCTGTAAGAAAAAAGTTTGCTTAACCTAAATATTTAGAAGTATCACGTATTAAAGTAGAAAGATAAATTAAATAATAAAAATGAATTAAGTAATTCATTTCTAGTTATTATACTAAACATAAATAAATTAATAACATCAATTTTTTTAAGACACTGATCTTCTTTTATTATTCATTGCATAGATTAAAAAATCACTATTGAAATTCTAGGCATTTTTTTATCTTTTTTATAATTTATCTTAATAAATTTAGTAACCATTACTTATGATTTCAAATTGTTAAGTATTATTATTATTATTATTATTACTAAATGGTTTATTATTATTTCCTGTAGTATTATTATTTTAATTGTATTTATTTTTGGTTGAATTATATGAAGGAAAGAAGGAATTTTAAGTTTAAGATATTTTTGAAGTTTATATATTTAACCTCATAATAGGAGATTTATTATTATTAGTTTTGCTTTATGATCTTTATTTATAAGAATGATAGGATATATTATCAGTTCTTATAATATTATTTTCAGTATGAACTCTAGTTCCATTTTAATAGATTCTAGTTTTGGTTGTTGTAAATTATAAGCTATTTCTAAATTTGGTCATAAAATTAATCTTAGTATTATCAAAATTCATCAGATTCGCTTCAATTCTTTTAAGTTTAGCTCTTTTAATTAATTTATTTTTGATTAAATAAAAACATGTAGTTAAGGTAGAATGTTTATTTTCTTCTAATTATTGAAATAAATTAGTAGTTTCTATTTTAGCATCTTCAAGTTCCTTAATTATTAAATGTATTGGAATATCATCAGGAATTTTTAACAATTCATCTTCAAAAATTAGATTTTATGTATCTAAGAAATTTATTAATTCATTAATCGTAATTCTTTTATCAGGATCAACATTAAGCATAGCTTCTAATAGTTAAGAAAGTTATTTTGAAATTGGATAATTGATTTAAAAATGTGATTTTTTAATTCTAGTTTTTAATTCATTAGTATTATTGATATTATCAAATGGCATTTAACCTTGTAACATTTAATAAAGAATTAATCCTAAACACCACATATCATAATTCTATCCATTAAACTCATAATAGATTTAGTTTAACATTTCAGGGGATTAATATTATAATTTAATTGTAGAGTAGTCTTTATCTATTTATTTATCTATTTTTATGGCTTCACTAAAATCTATTATTTTAGGTTTTCCATTTTATAATACGATATTTTCTAATCTTAGTCTACAATGAACAATATTATTTTCATGTAAATATGAAACTCCTTTAACAATTTATTGCAAGTACAGTAAAGATTGAGTCTCTGAAAATCAATAAATTATTATAATTATACTTTTAGGACTTGTTTAATATATGTCTTAAATCATTTCCATCTCCAAATTCAAATATTATATAGATATTGTATGTAGATTCCAAAATCTATGTTAACTAATTTTAAATTACTTCGTATAATCGAATTATATTCTGGTGTTTAACTTGTCTAAGTATTTGGATTTCATTTTCAAGATTTTATAAATCTCTACTTAATTTCAGATGCTTTTTCTCCAATATTTTAATTAAAACCTTTTCATTAACCAATTGATGTTTAGCAATAACAATTTTTCCATATTTACCATCTCCTAATATCTAATCTTATTGATAATTATAATTTTGATACCTATTATATAATGTTATATTTAAAAAGACATTAAAATATATAATCAATTATTTAACAATGCAATCATAACTTTTTCCATTCTTATTTTCTATTGGATAATTTCCTAATCGAATTTTCTTCTCATTCTGTCTCTCCATTGAGTTTTAGATTCTTATTTAAAAATATCAATTGATTATTTCAAATCATTAATTTATTCTGTTGTTAAAACTATTTTTATCGGTTTCAAATTATACTTGTTTCTAAAATATTTCTTCTTATTTACAAGAGGACACAACTTTCTCTTGTTGAGATAGTATATTAATCATCTGTAAGTCCAAAACAATTAAGAGATTCTAATTCTAAGATTCTATCTTAATGTTAATAATAAGTTTTAGTTTCCCATTAATTCTAAGAAATAGGCCATTTATTCATTTTACTAATAAGTTTTCTTAAATTCAATTATAATTTTCCATAGAACAATATATTTAAATATTCTTAATTTGATGCTCTTTAAGACCTTTAATAATTCTTAATTATTAATTATAATTGACCTCTGGTAATTATTTTATGTAAACTATTTTTTTTGATAGATTTAAAAGCTGGAAATTATTTCATTTACTAAACAAATTATTCTAATTTTTAAATTTTAAATCCATCCATAAGTTACATTAATTCAATCTTGGGGATTTCTACAATGATTACATCTGTTTTAACCATATACAAATATTCATCGCTTAAAAATTCCCCTACTTTTATGGATGGACCGTTTAGAGGAAAACCAAGATCTTTATTAATCCTTTAGACTTTGCCATCATATAAAATTGTAATATTATGATCTACATCAAAGATTTCTTCATAAGTGAAAACTCTGGTAGACATTATTTAAGTAATATCTTTGTATAATTCATCTGGTAATCCATAAACTTTATTTTAAATCCAATCTTTTATTTTTTAATCCTCAATAGTATTTCTTTATTATTTCAAAATTATTTTTGGAACAGATAATAAATCATTTATAGATTCTGTATAACAAATTTATTGAAAATCTTTTCTCGATTTTAACCATTCTGGAATTATTGTATCGCATAAATTATTCTTTTTATGAACTGAAAAAGTCTTATTAAATCTTGGTTATTATTGTAAAATCTTATAATCAGATTAATTATGAAATGATTGCTCTAATTTTCTACCTTTAATTTACATAAATACTTTAATTTTTCATCTGTTCCATCATCTTGATTACTAATTTGAAAAGTTTCCGCTTAAGAATAAAAAGATTTAGCCTTTCTTAATTATTTAGGCATTCTTAATGTATTACATTTCATGAGAGTTGATCTCTTAGAAGGATTACTCATTATTTATATTAATCTTTTTCTTAGCTTATTATTTAAACAATATATTTCTTTTAGAATTAAAATTAATTTTCTTATAAAATTTCCATCTCTCTTACTTATCTAGCATAAAGCAATTAAATAAGTTTTACTTCAATTAAGCTCAATTTAATAAAGTATAAAATAATAATACTATAATATAAATCAATTTAGTAAATTGTTTAAAAATACAAGGTTTTTATAAAAACAAAAAATCTTTATGAGGTATATTAAATTTATAATTAATCATCTTGACAGAGATGAATAAACAAAAGAAACTACTTTCTTGGTATCATCATTTATGTTTGCATAATTATCTTTTGCAATTTTGATAAACTTTGTTATTTTACTATTGCAATCAGTTAAACACTATCTTTCTTTATCATTCATCCATTCATTTTACAATTCGATACATTAATTGGTACATTATTCATAGAAGAAATCTTCCAATTCTTAAAAATGCATATAATCTTATACATTTCATTTGTATATATGCAACAAGATAAGTAGTAAGTGATTTATGATCGATTTAACCCCTAGTTTATCTAATTTTCATTTCCTTCTATTAATGTAAGTTTTATTGTTGCTCAGCAAGTTTCTAATCAAATAATTTCTTTCGATATGATGAAAACATATAACCACAAAATTAAATTTAATGTTATAATCTTATATAAATAGGTTCCTTATAAGTATAGACTTGTATATAATTTAGAATTTGGAGTAATTAAATAGGATGAATCGTTTATTGTAAGAGAAGAAATTAGAGAAAATGCAACTTGGAGCGATCTTAGATAGAATCGAATAAAATAAATAAAAGATGATCTTGAAAGTGGAAATATAAATGTAGATTCTGAAATTATAGAATAATCAGGATAAACTCTACTTACCTAGAGTATTGTAATCGATAGATATGAAATATTCATTTTATGCTTATTATATTAAGGTAGTGTATACTTTTTAATTTTATTAGCCAATGTGAATTAATAAACTTATGAAGGAATGAGACCAGTTCATTTGGCAGCAAGTTTAGGGAGATTGAAAATGTTATAAGATTTGAAATAGCATGGAGCTTAATTTGATGTAAAAGATGAAGTAGGAATGACTCCATTGGATAGGGCTAAATTATACAATCATTAAGAAATAATTGAGTTTTTGTAATAAAATTAATGATTATTTTTTTATATTATAATTATGAAAGTGATTGAAACTCCAACTTAATAATCTTTTTACTTATTTGGAAAATAATACTTTTTCATGTAACCATATAGCTTAATTCCAAAATAAACTTTTATAAAATCAAAAAGTTTCCTATTCCTTAACCATGTACAACAAAAAATATAGAATCATTTTAAGAGTTTACTTATTATGTGTAAATATCAAACAATAAGAGAAGATGAGAAAACTTGAAAAAATTGATTATAAGTAAAGTGCATAAAAGTAACCTAAACTAAATTCTTGGGCAAAAAAAGTATCATTTTTAAAATAGTATACACTATAATATTAATTATGAGAGAAAATAATTAATTTAGAGGAACGATTAAAGTTAAATGTAATTTTTATTTTTTTTTAAATTTAAATTTGGAATATTAGAAAAATTACTCATTCTCTTCTCTATTAATTTACATCAGAATCATTTGATTTAACAACTAAACTCATTATATTTGCACTATAGAATTGTGAATGAAAATTTAATAATTCTTTCACATCAACTTTCAGCATATTTAATAAGCCTATTGTAAATCTACCTATTTATTTATTTCATAAAAATCTAAAATATATATATGAAAATCTCGCATAAATCTCCTGAAACTGCAATCTCATATTTACTTTTTAAAGCATTAACTTCTCTCTGCTAATGCTATTTTCGCTTCAGAAAATTATATAACTAATAGTTTTAATCCATTTGATAAGAATCAAATTTTTTAATCAATTTTTGGTTCGATGATTTTATTGCTAATTATAAATCGTATTAAATTAATCTAAATACTTTTAAATATCTTTTATTATTTATAGTATTTCTATTTTTGATATATCTTAAAATCAGTAAAAGTTACCAAGTTAATATTTAAAAATAATAAATTCAATTTAAAAATGAAAAATAAGCTAAAACTATTAATTATTCTGACAATAAATCTTAATAGTCTAAACTATTGTTACTGTGTTTTGTGATTACGATATTTAAAAAATACTATTTATCTTAAAAAAATCCGATTTAATAAAAGAATACTATTAAAATCTAATACAATAAGCGCTAACGATCCTATTAAACAAATTAATAACGATACTACTATTATAAACATGATTTTATATTTAGTTGATGCTTAAACTTTGTGATATTATGATATAGGAATTTAATGCATATTATCAATAAAAACTTATTAATTATATAATTGAGTCATAGCATAATCTTAATTCTTATTTCATCTCTCAGATTAATTCTCAATAAAAGAGGTTCAATGTAGATTCTTCAATCTCTTGGTTCAAACCCAATTCTAAATATGTTAAGTCTTTTAAAATTTATAATAAAAGTGTGCAATTATTAATATTTAATCTTTTTTAATCAAATAAGCGTGAGTTATAATTTAATAAGATTTCTACATGTAATTTTATTAAGATTTATTTAATTTCTAAAACAGAATTACTTAAAGAATTTCCAATCTAAATTACTTTTATAAATAGTTATATATGGAATAATATATAATGGAAGATCATTTCTTATATTTGATCAGTTATTATATTAACTTTCAATATAAAATTTATCATTTATTCAATCTATAGGAAGTTCATTTAATATTTTCTGTTAAGTAGATCTAGAGTCTGCTTTTATAAATTTAATTAATAAGCAACTATAATAAATTCCTGGAATAATCATCAAGCTTCCTACTATCAATAGAGATATGTATTATTGAAATTTGTGTGGATTTTTGACTAAAAAAACCAATCCAAAAATAATAAAAATAATTCCTATTAAGAATAGAAAAACAGTCAAGGCCACTACCTAAAGTATAGTAGTATTATTACTTTCATAGGTATGATATTAAAATCGTATTTCTATTCTGGTTCTTAATGTTGAATGGAATTACTGGTTTAATCTATCTCATTACTCTAACTATCTTCATGTTTTGATGATGGAGCATCCTTATATGTTTCATTAATTTCAATTTCTTCAAATTATTTAATCTTATGTTATCTTTTTTTACTCATGTCTAAATAGATAAAATAATTAATATTAATGTCTCAAATTCTTGATTATATATTTCAAATAAGAAGAATGAAATATATAAAAACAAAAAAAAGAAAGATGTTGATTTGAATAAAAACTGTGAAAAATATGATTTAACTTAAAAAGTTATTATAGTTTAGTTTATTTTCAATTACAAGATGGCTTTCTACTTTTGGGTTTATCTGATAACAATTTATAAATGGACGAAGCAATATTCTATCTTTACCTTTCAGATTGTAAAGGTTTATCATGATATCGACAACTCAATACTATATTAAAATAGATTTAATACTAGCTTTTGGATCAGACGTATTACTGAAATTAGTGTTGATATTTAAAATTGATTTTATTTACTTTTTAGTTTTGAAATTGGTATCTTCCTAATAATGATCCTTCGATTTATTTTATTTAGATCCTTAAGGACATAATTGTTAAACTAAAGGTGTTTTTTATGTTTGAAGTAATTTCTCAAGTTCTATATATTTTTTATGTTATTTTTAGATTTCCTTTGGTAAACCTGCAATGATCCATGGATGTTTAAGCGCATCTAATGGTTACAAACGATTTTATGGCTCCCATGCAAAACATCTTAAGAGGAAATCAACCAAATCAGAATCTTCAGTTCTTAATTTATCATATAAACTAACTGAATTTGGTTTACGATAAGTTTTAATATTTTTTTTTGGATGTCCATCTTCATCAAAGAAATACTTTCTTCTTGGACATCTTAAAGCAAAATCTACTGACGGAGCTCCAATTATTTCAATAATCAAATTTATTTATTCAACTTCATCTTCTCCTGGAAATATTGGAGTGCCAATATATAATTCTGATATCAAACAAGCAAAACTCCACATATCGATTTCAATCCCATATTTTAATCCTAATATTACTTCGGGTGCTCTATAATATCTACTCTATATATATGTATATATTTATTAGCCTGAAAAACAACCGGAACCAAAATCAACTAGTTTTATTCCACTTTTTGAATTATCTAATAACATAACATTTTCAGGTTTTATGTCACAATGTATAATTTTATGTTTATTCAAAAAATTAAGGGAATTCAAAAGTTAAATACCTATTTTTCTTGCTAATTCATGATCTATTCCTTTGAATTTTTATTTCTATATTAATTCAAACAAATTTTATTCTAATTTCTCGAAAACTATACATTAATGTCCTCGAAATGTAAATTATTCAATATTTCTAACTATATTCGAAATTTGATCAGTGTCATGATCTTTTATATATTAGAGAATGTTAGCTTCTATAATTGCTTACTTTTTTAATTTGTCTTAATTCTTAATGACTTTCAAGGCATACAATTATTGAGTTTTATGGTCTAATACTTAAAATACTTAACCAAAACTTCCTTAGCCTAATAAACTTATAATTTCATATTAATATCTTATATGATCTTTAATATTATAAGAATAATCGCCATTAGGTTAGTCAACAACGCATTTCGGTTATTTATAATAATATACCTTAAAAATAATGAATAAATTTATACTTATTTTATTCCATTCAATTCACTTTGCTCATTTCTCGTTAAATTATATAGCTTAAGAAATTATTCAGTTAAAAGAGGTAATTTATTTAATTAACTTTTGTTGCTTAAAAAACTATGATGATTTTCTTTGTTTGATGGCGACCTAATTTTATAGGGTTAGAGTATGCTTTTGAGTGAATTTGTTTTATTGTTATTAATTGGGTATTTTTGTTGCAGTTTTCGCTCAGAAGACAAGAATGAATTATTGGGACTAACACTCAAAGGTGATGTGTCTAATTTTCTAGTTGATTGGGGATTATCAAACTTTCGTTTAGTTGAAAGTGGATAGTTTAAATAAGAATGAGATTTTAGTTAGGAAATATCTAAATGGACAGAGAATTTCTTCTTATGTTCAAACTTCATCTAATATTGTTCTATTATTCTGTTAAATTTTTAATGAACTTAAAAGAATCAGAATCTATAAATGATTTTTTCAAAGAGGATACTAAATTCATTGGAGAATATAATATGCCCGATTATAAAGTACTTAGAGGATTCATACCAGGGTTTGGATAAGATCTTAGACTTTATTATTCTAAATTTGATCCACCAAACAAAAGAGCATCAATATGTATAATTCATGGATTTGGAGAACATTAAGGAAGATTCTTACATGTATAATATAATAACAAGATTTTGAATAGGTGGCTGATTTCTTTGCAAAATTGAATTTTGTAGTTCATTTGATTGATCTAAGAGGTTTTGGATGTTCAGGAGGACCAAGAGGATCATAAACAATAACAGATCTATAAATGGATGTAGAGGTTCTCATTCGATAAGCATCAAAAGATTTACCATTATTTTTATATGGTCATGCTATGGGTGCTCTTGTTATATTAAGTTTATTGATTAGAAATCCCAAATTGAAAATTTCTGGTGTAATATGCACTGCTCCAACTTTAGGATTTCCATTAAATAGAAACATAGGTCCATTTAAGGAATTTGTAATAAAGAATTTTGGACACTATTTAGAAGTATTTTTATTCTTAATTATTTTAAAAGGACTTAGTTATAAATACAAATATAAATCCTACTAGTATGAGTAAGAATAATTAACATATATAAAGAATTTTTGAGGATAGATTGGTAATGCCATTCCTTGGAGTTGGGATGGCGAGAAGTATTTATAAAACATTACCTTTTATCTTTAAAAATTCTCCTTCATTTTAATTTCCAATCATTATATTTCATGGAAAATAAGATACACAAAGTAATTTTGAAGATAGTGTTCAATTCTTTAATTAAGTTGGAAGCAAAGATAAAACATTAAAATTATTTGAAGATGGATATCATGAATTATAACATGATGAAGAATTTTAGAATATAAAGTTATAGTTAAATGAATGGGTCAAAATGAGATTAGAAAATAGCGTACCCTTTGGTAAATTAGAAATTCATAAAAATAGGAATTTTGTCGTAGCCAAGATTATTAATAGGAATTCCTATAAAAAAGAACAGGAAAAGACTCATCACTTGTTTATTCATTATATTCCTCCTCTATCTATGGATAGTTTTTATAAAGAAAAATAAGTTTAAAAAAATATAGTATCCATTCATACCAATATTGATTTTGTATAACAAATTCATAAAAAAATAATTAAAATGAAAATTAATAATATTTATATCAATGGAGATTGACCATGAATTGACACCTTTCAATATAAAGAAATTAGTAAATAATGGACATACAACAAGAGTACTTTTTGAATCTGAATAAGATACTTTCATTTGTGAAGTGTAAACTATCAAATTAATTTTATTAGTATTGGTCCAAGTTATCAATAATCGCCAGAATGCTAAATAAATATTAAATTTGATGGTAATGAATTACTAAAAAGAGATATTTATAATTTGTTGAAACATTTAATATTTACAGAAACATATTAAAAGTAATCCTTTACTATCATTTTTGATTAATGTCCTCCATATTCTAAAGCATTTAATGCATTATATTATTCTTTATTATTACATGGAGTAAGATTAAAAGATTCATTTGCATCATGCTCAGCAGTATAATTTATAAATAACATTGTAGATTTTGGATGATTAAAAAAGACTTATTGTGGATAGAAAAGAAAAGTAATGGAATGCCAAATTGAATTTGGTTTATTCGATTAATTTATAATAAATCTTATGTTCAGATGTGATCGGACAATTTAATAATGATGATTTAGGATTGTTGATCTCAGGATGTATTAGTGGATGCATTTAAATATATAATTTTATCAAAGATCTCTGAGAATATAAATTTGATTCTAGTTTTAAACATATAAATAATTCATTATTATTATATTTTAAATAGATTGAGTTAATTTTAATTTAATTCAATAAATTCAACCATCTAATTTTCTTATTTTAAAAACTTTAAAATAGATTTATATATCTCGATAAACTCAAAGATTATTTGCCTATTAAATAAACTCGAAAAGAAAAGTTAATTTGTCCATCTAATTTTAATAATAATCAAATATGAATCCATTTTTATTAAAAACAATCTAAAGTCTAATCAGTCTTTCTTTTAATAACAAAATAAAAAGCTTTAAAAAGATTCTAATAAAAAAAATGCATGGATGGCATTGCTTTATTTAAAACACATTACTTAATAATTAACATGTAGATAATTATGATACTCCATAAGCAAGAAGGGATATGTATCTTATTGATTTCCTTATTAAGATAATACATATTATCGAAAGCAACTGATAGATCATTATTAGAAAGTTTAAATTAATTATAATTTAATTAAGATCTGTTTTTAAAAATCAAAAATAACATGTGCAATTATCATCTATTATACTGAAAATTGACCCTTTCAGTTCTTACAAAGCTAATTTAAAATTAGTATAATCTGAACTATTAGAAATATAGTAGCATAATGCAATTGTACCAGAAAAATCTTTTAATGGTTGACATTTTAATTAAGGTTTCAATTATATTAAACCACTTTCCTAATAAATATTATAAGATAGTATTACTTAAACATAATGAGGATCCATTAAAATCCCTTATTTATTTTAGTATCCTATAAGGAAGAATGCTTTATTAGATTTACCTACGATTGCTCCAGCAAATTAAGGAATTCTCATATGCTTTTAAAGTTCTTGTATAAAATAATGATCTAATTCTTTATTTCCTATAATTGCATGAATGATTAACAATTAAGGTTGAGTGAATTTTAGATCTATCTATTATTCCATTATGCATTATTCAAGAAAATTGATTATTTTGAAATAGTTAATATTCTTAGTATTTGAAATTAATTCTTCTAATAGACACATAATTTTAGGGCCAGTATACCAATCTCCAATCTTTAGATTATAATTTAATGCAGCCTTTTTTATTATTTATTGAATAGAAAAGGGAGCAATAGTAGAAAAGGATTCATTATCATCAAATAAGCGAATGACTTTGGTCTTTAAATCTTAAGTTTTCAATTAAGTGTTATTTCTAATAATTGAATTCTAAAGTTTAAATAATAGAATAATACAGCTAGAATCATTTATCCAACTCTTATTAAACATCCCCATCCTTAATCAGAGATGGCTCTTCCTTCATATTAAATATTCGCTCTATAACTAAACCAAATGAATGTTTCTTTTAACTGAAGAAATGAATCAACATTCTGAATCTCCTAACCAAAAATATACATGAGTTCATTCTATTTAATATCTTCACTTAATAGATTATCTAATTTAAAGGCTGTATTCGTCCTAATTTAAACAAATCTTACATCATTTTCAAAAAACTTGAACCAATACCTTATGTTTATTTCATTTCTTTAATTTATATATAACAGTATACATAATAAACAATATTTATTAATTAATTTATTACGCAAAAGAATCAGTAATTGAACTTAAAATTTAAAATTACTTCTTATATATATTATCAAAACTCTTAAATATTTATAGGTTTATATTTGATTTATACATCTATATATTCTTATTGTTCTCGTTTCTCAATTCTATTCGATAATTCTATATACTTCTTAATTTATTGATAACTTAAGTTTATTAACCATATTTACCTTTAAATTTAAATGGAACTCTCTAGAGAAATGAAACTCTAATTTTGAGTTAAACATCTTAAAAGTTGTAAATATGTATTTTCTTGGTAATTTAAACAATCTTCTTTAATAGTATTTTTAACTACATCCACTCGAAGATGTTACTTTTGCAAAATAATCTGAATGTGAACCAGCAAATACGATGTAAAAATTATCAAGTTGCCTCAGAATTATTTTTATGTAATACATTCTATTTTAATCAGTAGAAATTAGACCCAATTATGTGATAATAGAATCTGAAATTTTTGTTATTAAATCTAAAGTTAATGAGTTGTATGTTGCATTACATAGCCATAACCCAGATATGATCCATTATTCAATATGAAATTCCTTTCTATTTGGAAATTGAATATTTTAAATAGTGTTAAAAATTAATATTTTTTTTGAATCTTTTATGATATGTTTAGGTAATATATTTGATGTTGACACTAATTGCTTTAATTAGATAATAATGGAAATTGGAAGAAATAAGAATACTCCTTTTAATAAATTAATTTAATAATTGATTTCATCATCGAATACATAATGTAGAATTAATTCAATTTTATTATTTACGATTCCTGATATATTGAATCCACTGTTAATGAGATAATTCTTCTCCCTTATCAAACAATACTCCATTAACAAAAATTCTGGGAGTTCCACTAACACTTCTACTAGTTCCGTATTTCCAATTTTTTCTAATTTAAATATTTTCAGGTGTGCCAGGTAACATTGAATTCAATAATTCATCATAGTTAATTTAATATTAAGGTAATTATGTCTTCACAAGATCAACAATCTTTTAATTTACTTCTGTTTATTTTAGATTCAGAGTAGCCAAGTCTTAAATAATAAAATCATTATTACCTGTAAATTTTTCTAAATTATTCAAAAGCAATCCTTCATATTAATAAGCTGCTTCTTAAGATATTTTATTCCAAACATATTGGAAACCTTATGATGCTGCAAATGCATTCTTATGATATGGAAGTGGAAACTAATGAATAATAAACTAAGATTTGATTCATATTTTACAGTAAAGGAATCCTATCCTAGTTCTTCCATAACAGTTTTGAATATGTTGTATGAATCCCTAGAACCTGGACAAAAGATATCATAATAGGCTTCAATTACTAAGTTTTCATTATCACCAATTGCCAATCCATCTGGGATAGTTGGAATGGGAGTGTATTAACTCAAACTCAATCCAATTAAAAGTGAAATAGAAAATAAGACTTTTTGCATAATTATATTATAAAATATTGAATTATTAATTAAACTCTTTTTTTATTTCAAATTTTACATTAGTTTCTTTAATTTAATGTTAAAATGTATGAAATAAGTTATAAAAAAAAAATAATATTTTAATTTTCTTTCTTAATTGATGAAATATGGAAATTGGAATCTGTTGTTTAAAGAACTAGTATTTATGATTTAGAATTTAAATCAATAAATTTAGGAAAGTAAGGAATTTGATTGTATTTGAAATGTGCTTATAATAAAATTTTAATTATTTTAACGAATTATTATATGATCGATTAAGAAAGTTTGTTAGCGGAATTAGGATTATTGGATGATAGAAAATTATTACTAGAGTTGACTATATAACTTGGATAGAATGAACATGACATCATTTATCTATATGAGGGAGATGATATTAAACATAAGGCTAGTCAATTTTGTGAGAAACATCATCTAAAAGATGAAATAATAGATATTATTGCTCAAAATATTAAACTACATCTCAATGAGAAAGAAAATTATTTTAGCTTTGTAAATTAATCAACTTAGATAAGCAACACAAATACTAATTTTAAACCTTTATAAGAATAAACAATAAATTAAATAAGAGATACTACTTTAGAGAGGAAGGAAAATAAAAATGATATTTTAAATAAATCAAAGACTGCTATTAAAAAAACTGACATATATGAAAAATAAGTCAAATAAATGAATCATAAAAATAATGCACTTTAAAAGTAAAGATTGATTAAAGAAGAAGAATAAATTAAAGAAGCTACATTTAAACCAAGACTCAATTAAAATACATTAAAAATAGTCAGTACTACAAGATAAAATAGAAATAAAACTCCGGAATATTATTTGTTGAAATACGGATAATAATTGTAAGAATAAAAAAGGAAGGCTGAATAATAGTTTTTGAATGAAACTTCAAGAGAATGCTCTTTCAAACCTGAAATCAATAAAATGTAAATTATTCATCTTTATCTAGTTCTCAGAGAATTTGTGATGAAATTATTAAGAAAGATGTGAGCATGACCAAATTTGATTAATTATACAATTAAGCTAAAAAGAGACAAACTAATGAAAAATCTCAAACTTCTTTTATCTAGGAATCATAGAACCAATAAATTAAAAGAAGTGTGACTCCTAATAGATCATAAAATAGATAATATTTACCATTTTTAGAAAGAATGGAAATGTAAAAGAAAATTAAAGAGGAAAAATTAAAATAAGAAATTGAAGACTCTTTAATGTATGATGATAAAAGTGGATAAAAACTATTTCAACCGTCAGTTAACAGTGCTAATAGATCTAGAGGTGGACTCAGTATTGGAGAGTACCTTTATTAATAATAAAAATCATTTAATGAAGAATCAATTATATAATTTGAATGTGACGATTTAAGTAAATCAGTATAAACTGAAAGATCTAATTAAATTGTTTTATAAATGAGAAAAAAAAAGTTAGAAGAATACTTCAAACTTATGGATTCTGATAATGATGGTTTAATTAGTGCTCAAAATATTTATCTCGAAGAATTACCAACTGAAGCATTAGAATTATTGCAACCTGTCATTTTACAATTAGAGAAGTTGGATATTTATTTAAATATTGAAACATGGACAGCAAAATGTTTAGATATCATAGAAAAATTGAGTGTAATAGATAAAAACCGTTTATTTTTAAAATAACCCAAACAATAAAAGACTTAGCCTGATTCCTCAAGTACTTTTAGGCCTTAATTAAATTAAAAATCAGAAATAATTGCAAAATAAAGATAAACATTTAAAGGTCCAGCAGCCTTATATCAAAAGGCTATGAAGGAAAATA
This sequence comes from Paramecium sexaurelia, assembly GCA_000733375.1. Taxonomy (NCBI): domain Eukaryota; phylum Ciliophora; class Oligohymenophorea; order Peniculida; family Parameciidae; genus Paramecium; species Paramecium sexaurelia. Next base: position 261,419 of record JPFM01000007.1, on the reverse strand, counting down.
TAGTTAAAGAATAAAAAATCAAATAAATTAAAGAATAATAAGAGCAAAAAGAGGCTAAGCAATGCACATTTTAACCAAAAATTAAATTCTTTAATAGATCTACTACTAGCACAGGATTTTATTGACTTAGTTTAATATTTAATTATTATTATTCGAATAATATTATAAATTTTTAAACTTAATTAAAGATTCTCTAAAATATATTTAGATTATATTTACTAATAAAATGTCTTATTAAATAATTCTTTAAATTATATATTTTTATCTTAATAATTTTTTAAAAAGCAAATTTGGATTAAAAAATATAAAAAGATATAACATATTTGATAAGAAAAATAGAAATAGGATTATTTATTGAATTATAAAATTAATTCAATACATTAGATAATAATTTTGTTTAATCAAATAATTATCATATCTTTACAAAATAATTACGCAAAATATTTATTAGATTACATACTATATTTTTGTTAAGTTAACAAGCATAAAATTATTTAAATCTTTACTAAAGATTTATTATAAAATACATATTGTAAATTATATACATTATATTATTGTAATTTTATAAAAATATTTAAACTATCTTGATAATGCTAGAGAGAAATTCAAGTATTATTTAACATGTTAATAATGATGAAATAAAATTTAATATACTTTTTCATCTTTTAAATCCTCCTCTTCCATAGCCTCCTCTATCATAACCTCCTCTTTATTGTCCACCACCTCTACTAAATCCGCCTCCTCTTGGTCCTCCTCTTCCACCTCTAGGAGGTCCTCCTCTTCCTCCTCTACTGGGTCCACCTCTACCACCACCTCTTGGTCCACCTCTGGCTCCTCCTCTGCTTATTCCTGGTGCCCCTTTTGGCCTGGGTAAAAATCTATCCATAGGCATACAATCGTAGGCATCCATATAAATCAATTAATCTTGTTTGAACTTTGATTAAATTTTTTGTGTACTGATTTTGGAGTTATTCCTTCTTCTAATGTTACTGAGAATAAATAATTTTCAATTGGACCAAAAATTTCATCAACTTTACCAATTGGTTGCTTATTTTCAAAATAAACACTTCTAAAGAATCTTGGAACCTAATAATGATCATCTTAGATACTAATTGCTTTCCTAAAGCTTTAACAATAATTTGATTTCCACACACATGAGAGAAAGTAGCAAATGGTTCAACTTTTGCTGGTGGTCCTTATGGTTATTGAGGTCTTCCTCCTCTTCCACCTCCTCTACCGAAACCGCCACCTCTTGGTGCGCCTCTTCCTCCACCTCTGCTATTGAAATCACCTCTGCCCATAATTTAATTTTTATATATATATTTTATTCATAATTTAATCTACTCATATAAGTTTTATGGTGGCTTACTTATCAGTAAGAAGATCAATAACACATAAAAATATTCTGACAAGGGGAACAGCATTATGATTAGAGGCAAAAGTAAAGAAATTGTCACTATTCAAATAAAATTATAATAATACTTGAAAAATTTTAATCCATAATAACAGGTAAGAGTCTTAATAGGACAAAGCAAATAAGTATACCCTGTAACGTATTTTTTAAAAAAGGGTAGTCTTACATTAGGAATGAGTAAATTAGGAATAAGATTGCAAATATAATATCAGGTACTTTATCGCTTAAAAATTAAATCAAAGGCAAACTAAGAACTAGTGTTTACAAAAAAAAATTTACTCATAAAAATCACTTGACTTTCATAAAAATTACTATTAACCATATCCAACTTTTGCATTAATATAATACAAGCTATTAATCTGCTTAAATAATATTTTAAAGTGATTTTTTGTTTATGTTATTTGGTCTGTTTAAGTGAATTATTAAGCATTATGATCAATAATACTAATATAAATTGTGCAAAGCTAAATAACAACTTTTGATGGGGTAATATTTCATTAATTATTAAGGGTATTAAGTATAGGAAACTATAAATCTCTTAAATATATTCATAATGATACCATTTTCCCTTGACCTAAAATTTTATAAAGCAAATAAATCATATTGAATTGTAGTCTTAATTGACAGGCCAAGAATTGTACTAATCCAAAAATGAATATATTTATATTGATGTTTTTGATTACATCTCCAACAAAAGCTAATGGTATCAAACCCATTTCAAAAATCAAACCTTAATACTCATCTGTTGATTCACAATTAATGTATGCATCATCTGTTTTGATGGTAAGTAATCCAATCATAAATATGCACGCATAAGCAATCTTTTTAAATCATTATTAGTATTACTTTTTCGTACCGCGATATACCTTTTAATTCTTCAGCTAAAGTATTCGCCTCAATAATCATTATTGTTTAATAAATATATATAAATAATTATGACAATTTTATTTATGTATATTACAATAATTAATAAATAGATGGCTGATAGATATTTTCATATATGTAGAGATATTGATCTTTAAATGATTGAAAAATTGCAAGTTACTATCAAAAACCAATATTAGATTCACAAATTTTGGAATTTCAAGGATAACTTTGTATCAGTATTGAAGATTTTTCTTTGAAATGATCTGGAATAGTTATAGACTATGGTTCTGGTTGTTTAATTTGTTTTAAATTTTCATCACAGGAGCTCTCATAATCGCTGAGACTTATTTGTTATAATTATTATGGTTTAGGGGCTATTTTTTCAAGAAAATGAGTTAATTTATTGAGAAGCTATTATTTGAGTTTTTTATTATCAATTTTGAGATTCATGTTTAATTTTTTATTGTGTTGTTAATTTTCAAACTCTTGAATATCAGATTATAAATTCTTTAGATTTCTTACAGGTTCCCAAGTATTTTAAGTTTCGCTATAGCCTTGCCATTTAATACAATATTGTAATTCTTTAGAAATAGGATCATATCGTCTACCCACAATTTTCTCAACAATATATAATCTAGATTTTGGTTTCTAATTTTGACGGTGTTTCATTTATATTTAAAATATATAGATATTTCAGATTTAAATCTCATTTTTCTTGAATAGCAATCATGTCTTCTTTAATAGAGGGATATTCTTTTGGAAGCCATTCTTCCAATTCTACACTCAGATCTCCTTATAATTCTATAGCTCCTTTTTCATTGATTGAGGAACCACAACCAAATTTTTTACTAATTTTTTTTTAAGTTTCCTTAATATCAAGACCTTGAATAAAATGAAAATTTACCATGTTTTTCTAATCCTGACAAGGTTGTTATATATTTATTTCTATTTCTTTCTTTAACTTTTATATAAACCATATCACTTTCTGTCACTTTTACCTTCTTTTTTTTCTTTTTTTCAGGAGGCTAATCTAACAATTATTATTATGCTATTAATTATTATTGTATAAGAAGAGCAGCTTATTTTTCTTATTCTAATTTAAGATCTTCAGGATATAAAATAGCATAAAGATCTTTGAAAGAGGTTTTTAGCCATTATTTACACTCTTAAGGAGCTTTAGAAAAAGAACAAAATTCTACAGGAAATGTACAAATTCTGCAATAAATGACTAATTTTGGATGTTTTGGATTGTTTTATTATTAATCTGGTTAATTTAATTCTTGCTTAAGTTATTTTTATTGTTATTGCAATTGTTATTATTGTTATTACTTTTATTGTTGTTCGATTTTCTTTTTGCTAGGCTTTTTCTTTTTAAAAATATCATCATCTGAATCACTCATAGTTGTTCAATAATTTAAAAATAAATTAAAGATTTTAATTATTATTTGAAATGACCAAAAAACAAAGAAGGTTGGAATTACAGGAAAATATGGTACCAGATATGGTGCATCTTTAAGAAAAATTATCAAGAAGTTCGAAATTTCATAGCATCAAAGATATTTCAACACTTTTACTGGAGCTGTAATTTATATTATAATATTTATAGCATTCACTCAAAAGATAAGCTATTGGTATTTGGAGATGTACACAAACAGGATTATAAATTGCTGGTGGTGCTTGGGAAGTCAAGTAATATTAAATTTCATTAATTAGTACTCCTGCTGGATTATCTGCAAAATAAGGAATGTTGAGAATCAAGAAATTAAAGGAAGACGCTGAAGTAGAAGTCAAGGATGAGAAGAAAGAATAAAAGAAATAATAACCAAAGGAATAAAAGGAATAAACCAAAGAATAATCAAAGGAATAAACCAAAAAAACATAACCAAAAAAATAATAAGCAAAGAAACAATGAGTATATTAATCAAATATAATAATAATTAAAATATGAATAAATTTATATCTACTGTTGTAAAGACTATGTAATCACAAGCTCCTCTCTATGCTTATCACTTTTCTAATGGTTCAGTTTATAGCAATGTATTAATTTATTACATGCTTCATAGCCAGCTGTAACAGCCAAGAGAATCATTAAAGTGGTTGGAGAAAGATTAAGAAAAATTGATCCAGAAAGAGTAAATCTTGATACAATTATCTTTTTAGTGGGAATCAACTCCAATTACATTTAATACTAATTGGAATGATGCTGCAGGATATGTAGATGTTGCCACTTGTATACACATTCATGATGCTCTTGAGAAAGAATTCGGTATTGAAATCAAGGATAGGGCCTTCCTTGTATCAAGCATCGAAACTGCATTTTACATCGTAAATATCCATCACGACAGTCATTGAGATATATATCAATATATAAAATTTAAAACATTATTTTAATTTATGTCTTAATAACTATTTAAGGTATATTTGCAATCCATTTCACATACATTCAAAGATTTACCTAAGGGGAACTTTTATTGGAGATTTCACAAAAGAGATATCAATAAGATAGTTACAACTCCTTGCCCAGTAGATTCACCAACCAAAGAAACAGAGATTTAACTGTTTAAAGAATTAAGAGCATAGGTTGGTGTTAGAGAAGACTTTGTTTGTCCTCAATGCCCCCATCATTCAAAATGTTAAAAAGCATTTACATAGTCAGATGGAGGTAATATGTAAACATTACTATTGCCTCATCTTTCAAAATTTTTGGAAACAATAAGTACTCATGAGATGAATATGTAAAGTCTTATTTTATTATTTTTAGTTAAAATGATTAAAAGAGTTTTTGGTTATCTAGTACAAGAGTTTTAGATACTTTCCATTCAATTTTAATTGATTTTTAACTCAATTAAAATAAATTAAATGAATAATTTTTGAGTGATATTGCTTAAGTTTCATAGAATGAGTCTATTCATTAATAAGATTCAAATAAAAGATAAGATAAATATACTAAAAAGGCTGATTTCTTAGATGATCAAAATAATACCATGAAGAAAGAAAGCAGAAGATAAGTTGATCAAGATTTCGAAGGTGATTCAAAACATTAGAGTAGAAGATAAAATCATTATGAAAATTAAGATAATAATTATGAAAAGTTTAATAAATATGACAAAGGAGACAGATATAATAACAAATATGATAGATCGGAATAATTCAATAGAAAAGATAGATTTGACAAATATGATAATTAATAAAAATATGATAGATAGTTTGATTCAAATAGATATAATAATGATTCTGGTAAATTTGACAAATATTCAAATAAATATGAAAGATATGATAACAATGATAGATATAATAGAAAGGAAAGACCTTAAAAATATGATAGAGAAGCTAATGGAGATCAATATAGATAAAATAAGAGTTTTGACAGATATGAAGATAGAAGTTAAAAATATGACAGAAGTGAAAGAAGAGATAGTTTTGATAGGAATGATAGAAATGAAAGAGGATTTAAAGGAGATAGATTTGATAGAAGAAATTCAGACTTTGGTGAAAATAATAAAGACGTATAAAGAAATTATAGAGGAAGAAAGGATGATTTTTAAGAGAGTTAAGAGAGAAATGAGAAGAATCATTATGAAAATGATAGATTTTAAAAAAACAATAAATAAACAAAGGTGAAAGAGGAGGATGATTTCAATACATTTGTTAAATAAAGAGAATAATATTTAAAAGAGAAGGAAGATAATTTTGATGGAGAAAAAAAATAGAATTAGAAATAAAAAGAAATTAGAAGTGTTTAAAATGATTAATCAACTTAAAATGAAGTTAGCGAGGAAGAATCTCCATCAGGAAGAAAAGTTAGAAGAAGTTCTAAGTTTAAAATCTAATGATATTTAAATATTGTATTTTAAAAAAGAATTGAGATCTATTATATAGATAAATTATTAATAAAATGTTGAATCTTATTACAAAACAAATGTTTAAAACATTTAAATATCAAAAATTCAAAATTTCTTTTCACAAAGAATTCTTTTATCAATCTGAAAAACTTTAATTTTCATCATATTTTTAACATTTTGTTTGATAACTTCATAGTATATAATTATATTAAATATGGAATCCCTAAATTTGATCAATAGAAAAATAAAATATTAATAAGCTATTTATTAATTATAATGAAATAATAATTTTTAGACATTCAACTTAAAAAGTCAAACTAAGAAGCTTCTTAAATTAGTTTAGGAAATATGGTTGAGATGCTACAGGAACCAGATTTTAGATAGAAAATTTAAAATTGTAAAAATGATTATGAATCAATCGAATAATTTCCTTTGGCAGGATTTGCAATTCTAATAAAAAAATATAAAAAAAAATTAGAAACTAAAATAAAGGTTATTGAGTTTTCAGACACTTTGAAATTCATAGATACAAATGCTTTATAATTTTAAAATGCTTAAATGGCAAAAATAAAATCAAATTGTGTTTTGCCATTATTGTCAATAAAAGAAGGAAATGATCAATTATTAAATTGTGAGCTTTTTAATCGAAAAGTTTCTTATTTGGTGCATGGAAAATTAGATTGTTATAAAGAGGATTCATATTTATTATTAATTTAAGCTAGCATTAACTATTTAATTAAGCAAAAGTACGTTTATTCTTGGGGAAGTGAAATTTTAGATCTTGCTTTTTAAACATGTTAATAAGTATTTATTAATACTCCATTGTTCTGCTAATCATTATCAAATGAAAAATTTTTAAAGTCTAAATTTTAATTATTAAATTTATATTGTTTGTTTCAAATGAAACAACTATCAACTGAGGAGTTATTAGAATATTATATCCAAAATAATTTCAAAGATTTTGATGAGTTAGACGAGGAGAAGTTATAAAGTTTCTTTAATACATTAAAGTTTGAGTAAGTAAATTAAATTTTTTAGAATATTCGAGAATTTATGGATCATTATTTAATTGATAATAATTATTTCATTCTTAAATTAACATAAAAAAAAATAGTATAAAAGCTAGTAGAATATATGATACCAAAAGAAGTTTAATGGGAAAATTTATAAAAATTAGAATTCATTTAAAATAAGTCATTACATCTAAAAATTTTAAAATATTATACAATCTCAACAATATACTAAAAACTATTTCATAATCTAATACATAATTATGATGAAGTAAAAAAAGTTCAATATTTTACTGCATTTTCTCAACATTTTGAAGAAAATGATGATGAATTATAATACTAAGAGTTTCTTATGAAGCATGAAGAATATTATGAGATTTATCATGTCTTTACTTTATATAGTTAAACGATAAATGAATTTTAATCTGATTAATCTTCTATTTTGGAAATGTATTAGATTATAACTATACGTTTTATTGTTAATAATATATCTATTGATTCAATAAAAAGATTAGAACTTGAAGGTGTTTAAGATTTGATGGAAGTAAAAGAATTTTAAAAAGCAAATCAGTATTTAGAAACATTTTAAACACTTTTTAATCTTAAATCAGAAGATTCTTATAAAATTCATGCTTTAATATTAGATGAAATTAAAAACGTAACTTGGCTGAATTATTTATCATCGATAACTGATTTCAAAAATAATGAATCAATCGAACGATTTCTAAAAGGATTTATTAAACATTTGACTAAATGGAGATCTAAATAGGAATAAGATTTTTTTGCATAGAATTTAACTGAATTTAGTAAATTTAGCTTTTTACTACTATAAAGAACAAGAATGTTGAACTAAATAACAATACTTGACTAAGCTTAACTTTAAAAAATTATGACGAAAAAAAAGGAAAAAGAATAATATTGTAAAAATATATATAATATTAGTAAATGCTTAAAATTATGATTTATTAATAATTTTTATATTTCTCAATCACAAATTGTTTAAATTAATTTAATCTATTTTTTCTCTTAATTGATAATATTCTCTTTCAAGTTCTTTTATTAATTGTTTCTTAATAGATACTTTCATATTTTTCACATTTGCAAAAAAAGGTACATCAAGTTATTAATCAATTTTTTATTTATAAAATTGAGTCTTAGATAAGTTATTTAAAAATTTCTGACTCTAATCAAAATCTAATTCTATTAAATATTTTTCATAAAATTTTAATAAACCTATTGTTGATTAATAGAATCCTGTCCATCCTCTTGCAACAACTAATTCAAATATTTCAAAGCAAACTTAATTATTTTCTACTTAACTTAAATTGATAGAATTAGTATATAAAGTTACATACCATGCCTAATTAAATAATAAAAATACTGTAGCAAATTAAGGACTCTCAATTTATAATTACTTCCAATGTATAAACAATCTTGGTATAAAGATTGCAATTAGTCTATCCAAAATATAAAAATGCATTCTCATTGATTTCAACCCTTCTAAAAATATATCTCTTAACAATTTTTCTAACAATGATCTAAAAAGTCTAAAAGACAATTCTTCATTTAAATTTGTGACATATAAGAAAAAGACCATAAGCATATTCATTCCTTGATAATATGATATTTCTGGGTTATCAAAAGCATGTAATCTTAATAGGTTTTCTAGCTTATTTTCATATTGATTAATAATTTGATCTCTTTACTCACAATCAGTAGAAAAAGACCTTTTGATGTCGACAACAATACTTCTTTCAATTTCTCTTGATAGTTTCTTGCTTGCAGATAAATAATCTTATTAAATTTTCTTATAATTGACTTCTATATTTAAAAGTTAACTCCATAATCCTACTCTTTATTATAAGTTTAAAAGAAAGGTTTATTCTGAAATCAAAAAATACTATATCATCTTTTTTTTAATAGTTTTCGAATGTTCTTTAGATATACAAATAGCATTAAGATAGTTTTCTTTAAATGGTAAATATTTAAGTGATTTGAATAAACAATATATAGTATTCTTTCTTTTGCTAATTTTTTATGATAATTATTTTTATGTGATTTAAGGTTAGAATTCTTTGAGCATTTGATTAGCTTCTTATAATTCAATAAATGGTATAGAGCATGAAGGTTTTAATTAAATATTTGTAACTATTTCCATAATTATTGATGATGTTGTTTGTGGAGGTAAATTAGACGCTATTAGGATTAAATTTACAATATTGATTGATTCATTTGATGTTATTTTTCTTGTCTTTGCTGAAAATAAGCCATTGAAGATAGAATCTTACTTTTAATCCATTTCTTTAGGTAATTATAATTTAGAATTTGGAGTTTGAAGAAATGAAACATACTTCAAAGTAATATCAATCATTTGCTTTTATAAATTATAATTTGTAAGTAATTCTTCATAAATTGAGTTCCATAATTTTTATTAATAAAAGATTTCTACATTTTTACTTATCACACTAAGAAGTGAATATCCTTTTTCATTTTTTAAAGATAAACTTATCTGAATAATCTAAAGAAACTATTAAACAACCTTTGAGGATGTTTTTTAATTATAAAAGTCTTCCTCAAACCATTTAAATAGTTTAAAAATTAAAATTCGAAAAAAATTAGCTTAAAAATGAGATTATAATTGAACAACATTTTTTGATTTCAATTCTCCTAACATAAATGTTATAATTTCTTCTCTCTCTTTATTGGCTAGATTAGGGATGAGCTTTATTTTATAAAGCAATTCAAGATTTTATCTATTAAATAAAATATTGAGCTTACTAAGGTTTATCAATTAATTATTTTATAATTCTAAAATCTTCATCTTTAAAATTTGAGTTTTTGGATGAATCAGATTCTTATAAAAGAAGTGCTGCCTTGTTTCTAAAGTATTCATCTTTGCTTATAAACATTTCGCATTTAGGTTCATTCATAAAATCAATCATTTTTTTTGACTAAATACACAATTCTCCATATAGATCTCTAGTTTTAAATTTTTCTCTTTAGATATCAAATGATTAATGTAATTTTTCATTAGTTATTTTAGCTGGTTGCTTGAACATATATTCTAGTGCTTCTATAAATTTGACAAAAGTTTATTCTGTTACTGTCAACCTTGTTTCTTCGTTTAATTAATATTATTCATAATATTGTGGTAATTCCTTGAAAAATGATTCCCACATAGAATTCATTTAATTAAGTGATAATTTATATTGTTATTCATTTTGTGGTTAGATAGTTTGATTTTAATCTTCATAATAACTATTTATTAATTGATATATACTCTTGTGCTTTATGTCTTAATAAAATATGAGATGCTTTCAAATTATCTAATAGCATACCATAATTTTTTGAAATGGTAGTGTTTAAGTGATGGTAATTAGATTCAAATTAATAAAATGGTTCTATAGCCTCTTCAAATAAGATTTCTGATCTTGATTTAATGATATGACTAATAGATAATATATAATTTGATAGGACAGTGTTTTATGATAATGTTTCTTCATCATCAACTTATACACTTAGTAATTTCTAAAGGTCTAAGAAATATAATTACATATAAGTGTTGCAAATCTTCGCTGAATTTTTTCTTTAAAATAAATCTTAAAATATTACGCATAATTGATGAACTTCTAGCATGAACTATTTTTACACATTTATAGACTTAACACTTGCATTTATACAGTCATCTAAGAATTACTTTGTTTTGAATGGCTATTCTATATTTTTCAGCTTCATAAAACTTATTAAATTAATTTTAAAAGAATTATTAAGAAAACACAAAAATACTATCATAATAGAATCATTTTTAATCTAATTTCTTTTTAAAATCCTAAAATATTTATTCTGCTTATTTATCTTATTCATTGATATGAGATAATATCTAAAAATATATAAATATAATTTATTACTCCTTTTGAAGCTTTTTTTAGTTATTCAAGTTTCTTTGTATTCGACATTAAAACTTAAATTTAATTTTATCTTTTTATCATTTCTAATTAAAACTCTGGGTCATTTTATTGTGTTTCTTCAAATTCCTTTTGTCTCTTTTCTTACAATCTCACTAGATGTTTTACATTAAATAACATATCAAAAGTTCTAATTGGTTATTTTGTTGTATAAGATTAAAAGTTAGGTTGCTTATTAATTAACTTTTAAATAGGAGAATCATTAATTGATGATGTATCTATCTTATTTTAATTGATTTTATCTGTTATTGTTTAAGTTTCTTATTTGTCTTGATAACTCATTTATGGGAGTGTAAAATTGCTTCGTGTGTGTTTTTATATAATTCTTATTGACTTCTTATTATCATGATAATTATTAATTTTTGACTTAAAGTCTTTATGAGTTTGGTCTTAACTAAGTTTCCTTTTCTTGATTTCATCATCTAAGATTTTTTTATTGCAAAAATCAATTATTTAGATAATTTTTGGTGCTGTTATGATTGTACTAATTTGTGATTTAGCAATATTTGATATTTCACTCTATTCGGATTTGAATTTCGGATAACAAGCATTCTTAAGATTGATAGGTTCGCTTTTGTCACAAATTTAATAATCTATTGTAGATATTTGTTTCTTCTAATTATATATTGAAAATACTACATCAGGTACTGCAGTCGCACAACTTTTGTTCCTTAAGCTTGATAACTTTTAATTTCTAAATGATGATGCTGTGGTCATAAAACTTGGAACTTACATATTTGGAGGTTTTTAAGTATTATAGAGAACGAAATCCTTTTCTGGAGAGTGCATGTATATAAACTTATTATTTTTATTTACGAAATCAATATTTTGATCGTAGAGATATTTTCACTTAAACTAATAAATATATCACACATACAATAAAGTTCTCAATTAATTTCAGGTTAATTATTCTATTATTTTCTCATTTACCTACACAATAAGAGATTCAAAAGTAAAATATTATTTATGTTGTAAAATTAGACACTAAGTTTTAAGTAAAAAGAGTAAATAACTAAGAATTTACTCAAGCTAATACAATTCAAGTTTAATTAGATTGATTCATTGTTTTTTACATTTAAGACAAAGAAATCAGCACTTGAAACTCTTTTCATAGTAGGATGATAATTGAATGAAATTAGAGTTCTGAAGAAAAACACTGCTACTAAATAACTTTGATTATCTTTTTATATATATCATTTGTGATTTAGATGTCATTAATAACAGGAGCAATTATTGTTGATGAATTATCTTAAACAGTTTACATTTTATTAAAAATTTAATTAATGAAAAAAAAAGTGATTGATGCACTGAAAGATGATAAATACATGTTTAACCCAGCTCCTACATATAAAAACGAAAAGGGTACTGAAGACAAGCTAAAGAAGAAAAAACTAAGAGAAAAAAAACAACTCTAAAGAAGAGCTTAATTAGCTGAGTATATATCTAGTGATGAGGATGGTCCATAAAATAATTAACCTATTTTGGATTAAGATGATTACGGTGCGTTAGGAGATTTAGATTAAGACATATTAGGATATTTCTAAATGAAAAGTCAAAAAATACTTAATATGACCTAAAAAATACCTGAACAAGTATAATTATATTTGATTATAAAATAGATTTTCGATGTTGGATCCTTACATTTAGGATGTGTTTCTGCTATTGGTCCTAATGGAGCTTATTTAATAATAAATTTTACTAGAAACAAAAAAGGATTTGTTGATTAGCATAACCTTAGAGATAGAAAGAACATCAATGGAGGAGATTATAAGATTGGAGAATATGTTTTAACCAAAGTTATAGAAGAACAAAAGAATAATAAAGTTTAACTAAGTTTACATCCTAATGTTATTAATGATCAATTAAGTGTGAATTAATTGGTTATTGGAATGTAAATATCAGGTATAGCTTAAACATGGAATGAATTTGGAACATCTATTAATTTTGGATCTTAATAATTCAATGGTTTTATCAATGAATAAAAACTTAAATGCGGAAGGATTTATTTATTTAATATTAAGGAAATCAATAATAAAGAAAAAATTGTAATTTGTGATTTTGAATTAAGAGATGTTTAATTATAGAATAAGAAATAGATTTCTAAATATTTACTTACTCCTGGAAATCTTTGGAAATGCAATAATGCTAAATCAATTACTGGTGGATAAATTGTAAAATTGAATAAATTCGGAGTTTTAGGATATATCTTTTAAGATTATTAAGTTGAATAAGATAAAAATGTATTATGTAGAATTATTGGATTTGATGAACCTTCAAGATAAATCTATTTATCTAGCAAATAGGAACATGTAGATAATACTATTTATATTCCTCCTTATGAAGTTGGGTAATAATATTAGGGTGTTGTGATCAACCAACAATTGTATTCAGGAGCTTATCTCTTTAATGCTATCTTAAATGATGATTAAGTTTAAACTAAGAAAAGTAAAAAAGCCTAAAAAGCTTAATTACCTAATTTGGGACCAATATGTATGTTAAATAAAACTTAGATACCAGCTGATTAAGAAATTATTGATCACATCTAAAGAACTTGTATAATTAAAGAAATCAATTATTTTGATCATGTTGGTTTTGTTTCTTTTGAAGTTAATTCTCAACCTAAATTAAGTGATTTGAATGTTGGAACTATCGTTAAAGGTATTGTTAAATAAGTGTTACTTAAAGAAGATTCATATAATGTATTATTAAAAATTAATGATAATTTTAATGCAATATTGCCATCTATTCATATGTCAGATTATCCTTTAACTAATCCACCTAAATTTAGAGTTGGTAGCAAAGTAAGAGTTAGAATTTTATAAATTGATGAATAACATAATAATATTATTGTTACTATGAAACCAACTTTATTAACTGATATTAAAGTCTTTAAGAGTTTAGATGATATTAATGTAGGTGATACATTATATGGATTTACAATAAAGAAATTAGAAAATGGAATTCTCATTAAATTCTTTTAAAATATTGTAGGATTTCTTTCAAATTTAAGTCTTGATGGACAAAATCCTGATGATATTAAAATTGGTTAAATTATAAAAGTATATGTTAAATATGTAAATTAAAACGATAATAAATTGCTACTATCATTAAAAAAAATAGATCCAAAATAAAAGAATGTTAATGAAGGATAAGTTTAAAATGTTCAATTAGTAAAACATGTTAAAACTAAATTAAATTTAGGATAGAAAGTTTAGTGTGTTGTAAGTGCAATCAAAAATAACGTTGTCTATGTTAATCTTCCAGATGGAAAATTTGGAAGAATTCATAAGGCTCTCTTTGAATGTTATAAAAATGAAGATAGATTATTTAAATTACAAAGTGAATTTGAGAATTTAAACATAGGTTCTCAATTAACAGCTTCAATAATAGGAGAAAACACAGAAAATAACAAATAAATATTTGATTTGACATGTTTATCAGAACATATTGAATTAGAAAAAGATGTTTAAAAAGACAGTGATAAAATTGTTTATGGTATAATAAAACATATTAAAAGTGATTCAAAATCACCTTTGGTAGTATAGATCTATTATAATTATAATATTTTCATTGATGGTTGGGACATCAATGTAGAATAATCTGATATTTTGAATAATTTAGAATAATAAATCTAATAAGGACAACCAGTAAAAGTTAAGTTATATGAATTTGATAAATAATTGAAAGGCATAATAATTAGTGATGATGATCAATCATAATAATAAAATACCAGTGAAATTCTATACACAAAATAAACTTATCGAATTCTTAGTCATCATGATTCTTATATAAGAGTTTAATTAAAGAATAGATAATTTGCATCAATTGATATTACAGAATTATAAGAATTATGGGAATTAAATTTATTTGAATAATATCCAGTAGGTAAATGGGGAATATGTAGAATTATAGCCAAAGATAAAGTGTATTGGGCTAGTGCAAGAGAAACATTTTTAAATGATAAATTATGGAATAAATGTCTTCATCCAGTAAAAAGTAATACAATATCCTATTAAAAAATGATACTTTCTCTAAAGTATGATGTTAGAACATAACTTTACAAAAAGACTCCATTGGTTGTTGGTTAGGTTGCTTTGGGATATGTTACTGGAAGCACATATAATGGTACATTTGTAAAATTAAATTATGAAACAACTTGTTTAATAAGAGGATTTAAGACTGATATTAAATACAGACCAATAGTATTGATGATTACCTAATTAAACAAATTACAAGGAACAGTGGACTTGAATTTACTTAAATATAAATTAGAAGATAAACAATTAAGAATTGGGGATGTAGTATAAGGTTTAATAGTCAATATTAGAAATGAGAAGGCAACAGTGAAAATTTTAGGAACTCTTTAATAAGGAGAATTGGATAAGAAGGATGCAGAAGGATTGGAAGGAGAAGATGGATGGTGGGCTAATAAATTATTTAAGATTGGATAATAAATAAAATGTTTAGTGATTGGATAAAGATAGAATAAAAGTAATTAGACAGTTCTTAGGTTAAGCAATATTTAAGAGTTGATTACTACTGAAGGAAAGAGATAAATTGAATTAGGAGATATTTAATAAGACGTAATTGATTTACATGAAAGTTTTGAGGAAATGATTAAATAGCATTAGATAAAAAATAATATTGTGGTAGAATAGTAAAATTAAAATAAAGAAGTAGAGGCAGAAATAGAACAAGAAGTAAATGATGAAGAAGATAATGAATAAGATGAGGAAGTAGAATAAGAAGAGGATTAAAAGGATTAAGAAATTGAAGAAGAAAATAATTAAGAAGAGATTAGAGAAGAAGTTTAAAATTTAGAATCAAGAGCTGAATATGAAAAGTACTATTATAAATTTATTAATTAGGAAAATATTAACCAATCCTAATTCTGCTGTCATTTGGATTGAATTTGTAGCTTATGCTGCTGAGAATGAAGGTATAGAAAGCGCAAGAAATGTTATTGAAAGAGCTTTAAGAGTTATTAATTTTAGTAATGAATTGGAAAGATTGAATTTGTGGACTGCATATTTAAATTTAGAATTTAATTTTGGATCTGAAGATAATTTAATTAATATCTTTAAAAGAGGTTGTTAAAATTGTGATGGAAAGAAACTACATATTAAATTAATCAATATTTATAGAAAAGCTGAAAAAGTTGATCTAACTGTTGAATTATCAAGAGTATTTTTCTAATATATATTATTATAGTCATTTGTTTAAAAATATAAATAAAGTTGCAAGAGTTGGATGGAATTTTTACAGAGTTTAATGGAATGGTAGAAAGTCCATGATGATGAAAATCCTTAATATTCATTTAAAGATACATTAAACAGAGCTATGTAATGTTTAAAGAAATCAAAATAAGTTAAACTATTATCCTTTTATGGCAGATTGCAATTTTAGAATAATTAAATTGAAGAAGGAAAAACAACTTATGAAACTATTTTGGAAAAGAATTCTACTAGGTACTTTTCAAAAATATAATTAGAACTGACATATGGTCATAATACTTGGATTTAGTGACTAAATATTGTTAGCCTGACGTAGTTCGATCAATATATTAAAAAGCTATCCATAATAATAAGAAACCAAGAAAAATTAAATTTTTATTTAAAAAACTACTAGAATATGAAAACTAATATGGAGATAGTGCATCTATTTAAAAAGTAAAAGAATAAGCAGAATAATGGGTTTCATAATTTATGTAAAGGAATGTACAACAGGAAGACGATGAAGAATCAGATTGATTTAATAAAATTGTGTATAATTCATATTATATATAAATCTTATAAATATGGGTTTTACTTATATTGTCCTTTACTATTATTAAATTTAAATATATGAATCTCTAAACTTACTTTTTCAAAATAATTATTCAAATTGATACTAAATTATATAAGAGTAATATAAAAAAATAATCAAAATATTGCTTATGATTATCATGAAATCTTAAAAATCCAGAAGTGTAAAACAAGATGATATTTTATATTATAATTAATAAAAAATTTATTTGTAATAATCTAATAAGAAATTAAATGAAATTCAAGTTAGGGATTCTAACTTATAAATTATAATAGTATATTAAAGGGTAAAGAAAACTGGAGTGAAAAGCTATTAGTTGTTATAATAACCAAATAAGATCCTTTTTAGAATAAAGTGATTAAATCTTTATATCTGTCAATAATATATCACACTCTTTGGCTAAAATCTTTATCCTTAAAAAAAAAATATACAATGGATATTTAAGTTAATGCTATTACTAACAATATTCCAATTTTTGCTGAAGCACACCATTTCACATTTTATTATGTTTATTCCAATACTAAATTTTCAATAATATTTACATATTTAATGAGCATTTTCTCTATCTGTGACCCAATTCTAATTTCTATAAATTGTCTAAAAGTTTCTATTTGTTCTTGATAATTCTTTAGACATTTCACTAAATTATTCTGATTAGGCATATTCTTTATCTACGCCTTCCATGTCAAAATCAAAACTTATGGTTTTATAACCTTTAGATTAACTTTTGAAACAAATATAATATGTGCCTTTTTCTCTTAATACCTATTTTAATGCTCCTTCATTGGTATTTTATTTCCTTATTAATTTTTCTCCGTTTTCTGACTCAATTGTAATTTCTGTTTTATTTTCATCAATTCCAGATACCTAATAATTTACTGTCAATTAAGTATTTCCTGTGTATGATTTAACATAAAAACATGTAGGCTTTTAATTTATCTATACTGATAAACAATGTCCTACGTATATTAAACTAATCAAATACAATAATTTCATCTTTTTTAATATAAATTATACATCACTTTATTAAAATTAATGAATTAAAGACCAATAAAAAATGGATATCTGTAATTTAATAAAATAAGCTAAGATAACAGAAATATATTTTTGGGCTAAAAACAACTAAATATTATTATTTGGAAGGCACTTAGTTTCTTATCTTTGAAGATGACAAAGTAATTACCTATTTATTACCAGACTCATATACCTTAAGAAAGAATAGATCTATCAGGTTTCATCGTCGATGGTACTTGGTAAGAAGATGGTTATTATACATTCACTCTCAGACATCTGTAATAAGAGATTATTATGCAATTTATTTCTATGACATATGATGATGCTGCCGAATGGGTTAGTAAAATTAAATAAGCAATTCTCATATCGGAATATGAAACTTTGCTCCATTCATCAATTTATTAGATTTCTATTGATTAAAACAGATCTTATAAAATTGATTCTTCAAATGTAACTAAGTATATATATACTTTTCTAACTATTTAGAAATATTCCAGAATATGTGTAAAAATAACTATAATTCTACTAACAAATATGCAAAGATAAATGGATTATTGAGAAAACACTAAATCAAATGAAATTAACAACAATTTAATCTTAAAACAATATTATTTTAAAAGGAGAGTATATATTCAACACTTCATTATAGAATGTAACCACAATTATTAAAGTAAACCAATTTATTATGTAAATAGAAAGGTGCAAGTCATTTAGATTTATTCTTATAATCCTCTGATGTCCATGAGATTGATTGTAGTGAATATCATTATGATATTTGGCATTTTAATAATGATGGTAAGAAGCATGTTCTAGAGTCAAAATATATACAATTCGACTTTTAAAGGAATAATTCTTATTTCTTAACAAGAGAATCTATAGCTGAAAATTAATTTCCTACAATGAAAGAATCCGATAGTAAATAAAAAAACAAATAAATTCCTATATTTAAGAAATTGGAAATTATACATGTAGTTGAGGAAGATTCTAAATGTTTTACATAATATGTGTATGTTGTAAGGAAAGATTCAAATGAAAAAATCATAAGGAAGTTAATGAAGGAATAGATAATTAATCTATCTATAATTTCAACAGAATTAGACTTGCTATTAATATAACTTAATAATGATTAAATTCCAATCACACAATCAAGGATTGTGGAAGGAACAGACCATTCGAATGTAGATAATTAAGAGAATGAATTTTGTAAAGGAGAAAACATTCATTTTCCACCTTAAGATAGATTAGGTTATATTGATCAGTAATTACAACCTAATTAACCAGCAGCAATTCATGAAAAAATGCATAAGAGAATTACTCAGTAAAACGAAGAGTAATTAAAAGCTTTAGCCGAATTGAGAGAGAAAATAGGACATTTATATTTGAATGATCAAACAATGATCAGATATTTGATTGCAAGAAATTATAAAGTTAAAGAAACAGAAAAAATGATATTGAAATGTCTTGTATTAATTTAAACAAATAATTTCATAGTAATGGAGAAAGGAAAATAAAATCAATTCTAGAAAGACATCTGATTATTAAATATATGCAAACGAGAATGTTCATACATAATTAGGGTTTTCAAGATGGGGACATCCAATTTTAGTAACTAATGGTATGAATTCACATCCTGAAAAGTTTGAAAATGAATAAGGATTTTCAGAATAAGGTTATTTAGAGTATCATTAAAGTTTGATGGAAGAAGGAATTAGATCGTATATATATATTTATTAAAATAAGTATGAGAGGATATGTAGATCAATTTATAGTTATTATTGATTGTTATAAATTGACACCAGCTAATTTCTCTTTTAGTGTATTGAAAAATGCATTTATAGAGATTTTCAATTATTATCCTGAAAGATAGTTTAGAATTTATGTATTAAATACAAATTTCTTGACTCGATCTTTTTATACTATGTTAAAACCATTTTTACCATCTAGAACAGTTGAAAAGGTTTAATCCATAATATTTTTTAGATTAATTTTATAGGATAAGATTTTAATGAGATAAAGAAAGCATTATTAAAAGATTTAGATGAAGAGACAATCCCTCAGAGGTATGGAGGTAAAAATATACTTATTTAATGATATAAATAAAAATTATAACAAATATTGATTTACTTTGTTCATTTTTATGGGCAATATTTATTATGTGATTAAATCAACTTAGAAAACTTTAAAATGATCTTTTAATTTCAATATTATTTTCAATATTATTTTGACATTAATTTAATGTATAAAATTATATATACAAATAAAACAATGTCAAAGATCTAATGTAAAAAAGATATTAAAATAACTGATAATTCATTTATTAGTTGTATTATATTCATAGTAGTTATAGGAGTGAAGAATTTCATTATTTTGTCTGACTTCTATTTTTAGATTATTGAATTTTTCATCAATTTTTTATGAAATCTAACACACTAAAGGTTTTTTTCCGTTTAAGAAATCTATTATTTCAGAGGGAGCAGATCTTTTGTTGTTTTTATAATAATGAATTAGAGATTTAGCACTTGAATAATTTAGATTCAATATTTTGGCAACCTAATTGTATTAAGAAAGACTATACCTCTTTAATCTGTTTTCCCTCTTGAAAAACTTAACGAAATAATTATTATTGTTGTTCTATAGGGATTTTATGAATTCTTCTAGTATTTGATTTAGAGATTATTCTTTTAGGAATATAATCTTCTCCATCAGAACTTTGAGTACTTGAGATTTCATGCTCGAGTAATAATTTCTTAGCTGACTTACTCATAATCAATTGCTTAAATGATAATAAAATATTATATTTTTAGATATTTAATATATTAATTTCAATAAAACCATATCTTTTTTTAGATATACATGCAATAAACATAAATTCAAATATCTTCAAAACAAATCAAAATAATGATCATAATTTAATAAACTAACAAAGATAAAGTGGATAGGAATTAGTAAAAAAAAGATTAAAATAATAATATATTTATTTATTTGTATAAATTTCATTAAGCTGCAACGACTGGAGGTTTTCTCATTTCTCTAACAAATCTTTCATAAATCTCATCTTCTCTTTATTTCAATTCATTTGAAGTCTTAGGAGCATAATAATTTGGATAATCCAAGCCTATAGATTTACTTTAAGAAATGTTACCATATTTTGTAATTTTTAATAATTGTTTCTCAAGATAATTGACAACCTTTGATGCATCAGCCCAATTTCTATTGGCATTAGATCTATGGCCTAAAATAAATGGAGTTCGTAAATGGAAGTATTATTATTAATAGTTCTTGATTATAGTAATGCATCAAATACCAAAGCTTTATCCAATCTAGCACTTACATGATAAAGATTTGTAATTCTACCTGATTCATGATTAAGAAATACTCTCATATTATTCAAAAATTATTCACCTTTTAAAATTAAATTTTAATCAAATACCTACTCTCAATCTTTTAGCAAATGCTTCGTATTCGTATTCAGTCAAATCAGGTCTGATTGTACTGAATGAGGATTTGTAATATTTAAAATGCTATTCAGTACTCATTTAACGAGCATTAATAGCTATTCCTCTTTCTGGATCGATATAAACTTCATCTGTGTCTGTACCTCTTTAATTTCTTAATTGATTCATATTAATATAAATATTAATTATTTTTGATATAAATCCTGGCATGGAAAAAAATAAGCCTTTCATAATTAAAAAGCGAGAAGGTGACTCTTTACTCCCTCCTGATTGTGAAGAATTTAATGATGCGGTTGAAGATAAAATTAGATTCTTACAAAGTTCAAATATTTTCATAATTGTAAAATAACTATTAACTATCTTTAGTGTGCATTCATATATCAGTGTATAAGATTTCTTTACTATTTTTTTCATTATAGAACAACATGTTACACATATGCAATATTATGCTTAGTTATTATAGGTGGAAATATTTTCTGGATTGCTAGTTCAACATATGGATTTCTTGGCATTAATTCAAAATCATCATCAGAGATTGGAAAATACTTATATTTGACATCAGCTGTTTTAGCTATTAGATTAATTACTTATTTTTTGGTATGGGCACTAATGCAAGGATATGCTTAACAATATAATATATTATCAAAAACTAGATTGCTATAAGAAAGCGCAACAAACACTCCAACTTAAATTACTGATGATTAGAAATAAGAAATCATATGTGGATAATTGTATTAAGGAACTTTAATGATGGTTTAAGCTATTATTGAAACTATCTTTTTAGGAGTCATTATCTATTTTGTATTGTAGGTAAAAAAGTATATTACAAGTAAAATTATTATCTCTAACTTAGATTATGAAAGTAATTAATAAAAAAAGTAAAGAAATTGGAATCTTTAACCTTCCATTGTTTGATTACAAAAATTGTAATTAATATATTTTATATATATATATATATTCTATTCAATCATCCCATTAATGCTTTGAACTAATTAAAATCGATTTCTTTATCAATAATGTTTTTCACATTTATTTATTACTCATGTTGATTAACTTAAGAAAGCTAATTTTTTGTATTAGATATACTATCCCATTTATTATTTAAATTTGCATTTTAATCAAAAATAAATTTTATACTCTTTTGTGTTATCACTTTTTCAGACTAACTAAGAAAATCAAACATAAATTATAGTGATTTTTGATAATCTTATGGAGTTAGTGTTAAAGCCACGAACTCAAAATAATCCAAATAACCATTACTATTACAATCAATATATGGCCATAATTTTTAAATATCTTATTTATTAACTTTCAAATAATTAGCCAATTCTTATTATGTAACCAAACCACTTTAAGAAGTATTTATAAAAAAGAAAGTATTCTTTTAATTTCCTAAATCACAAGAATCAATTTATGTTGATAGATAGTATAGAGCTAATCTTCTTAAAGGATGATATTTAATCCATTAATTAAGATTTTACATCGAAATCATTTTGAAATCATTAAGAAACTTTTAATTATATTAGGCTATTAATTTATGACTTAACAAATCCTTAGGTATAGCTCTATTGGATGCTGGACATACTTATTGTTTTATAAAATCTTTAATTTCTTATGAAATTCCTTACCATTCATCACCTAATTATTAAAATATTAAAAAACCTTCAAATTATAAAGTTCCTGATTTAATTTCAATCAAGATTTCTTTTTCGTTTTCTCCATAAAACGGAGGATATCCACATAAAATTACATAAAGAACAACTCCTGCAGACCAAACATCACATTTATGATCATATAATCCATCCAATACTTCTGGAGCGACATAATAAGCCTATTTGATTAATATAACAATTTTACTGTTCCACTTTTAGTTTTTAATTTTTCTACTCCTCTTTTAGCAATTCCAAAATCAATAACTATAAGTGAATTCATATCATTCTTCTTTTAAAACAAAAAATTTTCTGGCTTCAAATCTCTAAAAATTATATAATTTAATACCTATGAACTATTTTAAATCCTTAGTAATAATTAACTGCTCTCATGTATTATATATATACTTTAAATGCTTCCTCCACTGAGAGACAACCCTTTTCAAGAACTTTATCAAAAACATCTCCTCCTTAACAGATTCTATCAAGTAATTGAATTGATATTTTTACTCCAAAACCATATACAAATACTCTGCATCTTCAAAAGTTTCAAACAGTCTTAAAATGTTAGGATGATCCTAAAATTAATAAACTTTATACCAATAACTCCATAATTGTGATTTCACTCAATAATCTATCTTTGTATTTGATATTCAATTTATTAATGACTTTAACTGCTCTCACTTGTTTACTTACTTTATGAACTGCTCTATAAACACTACCATAAGCTCCTTGTCCAATTTTCTAGATGAGATAACTTAAATAAAACTCACATCTTTTAATTCATAACTATACACTTATGTAATAGGTTAATTATTTTTTTTAATCAGTGTTTACTTATAAATATGAAAAGCAGTTGATTTTTGGTCCATCTGATTTTTGTAATGAATTAATATATTATTTATAGATTTTACATTACTATTAATTTTTATCAATATAGCTGTATCTAATTGCATTGCATTATTAAATGCCTGCATTTTAATTAGCCATAATAATAAATTAAAATTTTTATATTATGTAAAAGATATGAATATAACAAAAAATTATAATCTCTATAAATAATATATTAAAAAAGATATTTTATTAAAAAGTGAATTAAATAAAGTATGTGGAATTATGTAAATCATTTGCATGTTATTGATTTTCCAAAAAATTTTGTAAAAAAGCTTTATTTCTTTTATCTTTCCTCTTTTTTATTTATCTCATTTTCATGAATTTAATTCTTAGTTTTTGGTTCCAATTATTTCACAACTACTACAAATCGTTTTTCATTAGTTCTAATTAATTCTCTATTTCTGTCCAAAGCAGGAAAACATAATTTAGGTTCTCCACTTTTTTTTGCTAAGTACAAAGAAACATCAGAGTTTGAAATGTTTTGGTTCCTTATAATTTAATCGAGTACTTCTCCTACGGTAGTTTAATCATTATAATCCACTTAAATTAACTATTTATTAATGTAGATGTCAAAATATAGTTTCTATACTTTTAAGAGGCTTTTTTTTGCTTATAACATATTATAAAATAAATAATTTTAATATATTTTCATATTACAATTAAGTTAAAATACAATACTAACAAATAGATTTTAATATTATTTTAATTCGAACCCCTTAATCAATGCCATTAATTAAAATAAATAATGAATCAATCAAATAAATCATCATCAACTAAATTAGCTTATCTCTACTTTCTATTCCAATGTAAGAATTATTATTTATAATATCTAATTAATAAAATTTAAATTACTTTTCATTATATTCCTATAAAAAATCATCTTCAAAATCAACTTTAAATATGTCTGAAAACCGAATTTCAGCAGTATTTTATCCAGATTATTATTTTTATAAACTATTACTTTGAAATCTATTATATTCTTTTATTTTTGGTAAATGAAATTATCTTACTTTTTGATCATATTCTTTTCTTCTTTTCCAAATATCTTCAGCTTTAATCCTTTTTCCGTCTTCTCCAATATTTTGTTAATTTTTATATTATTTATTTGTTCCAACTGATGAATGAGTGATTTTATTCTCAGATTATGGTTTACTGCTATATTCATTTCTTATCAAAAATCTTCCTTTCAAAGGACCTTATTTGTTTTCTTCATTCTTGAGTTAAACTATATCATTATTGTTATCAACTTAAAGAACCAAGTCTTTTTTATTAGAAATCAAAGCTTCTGATTACTATTTCTGAAGATAAACACTTTGAATACCCTACTTAAATTTGGAATTACTTGTATAACTTTTCCTACTTAAGCAGCATCCTCTAGAGATGATTTTATCTTTGTTGATGAAGACTAAACTTTACATTTCAATTTACATAAGTAATTTAAAAGGAATCCAAAGGTTCTGATTTTTGCTTATTTATTTACTGCAAGACTTTTTACTAGATAATCGATTGCAAAGTTTGCATTTCTAAATTAACTATAAATAATTAGTATTTATTAAGCATTTAATTACCTCAACCTTCAATTCTTAATTAACTCCTTTCTTTCTTTTCTGTATTTATTTTCTCTCATCTCTCTTCAAATACACAAAATTATATATTAATACATCATTAATTATCATAATCAAATGGTCAAAGATCTATATGATTTTCTCTCTTAAAATACAGAAGGTACGGATGCAGAACTTAATTACCATAAGTTTGTATTAAATAAAACAAGGGCTTCTAAACCATATCCTTCTGCTTATAAAATTGAAGAAAATAGATAAAGAAAAAAAAGTTATGCCTTCGGCACATCAACTGAAAGATCAAAAGAAGATATAAAATTACCTCCACTATTGAGCTATGAAATTTAGTACTCTTAAGTCGATGTTAATATTCCGAAAGTCAGAATTTAATAAAGAAATAATAATCAACCAAATACTAGATTTACTATCGAATCTAATCTCAATCAATAAAGAAAACCTTAAAAAACTAAATCTCTCCGAACAGAAAGTACTAATTAAAAACAACCATTGAGATCGTATCCATTAGAATTCGAAAGGCCTAATGAATATTTTCCTGCTCATCCATTTCAACCCTTAAGCAACAATGAACTTAAGGATTTGTTTCAAAGTCTATTGTATTCTATATTCCTTATCTAATAGGTCCAAACATAGAGTTCGTAAGCCAACTAGTTCCTGGGATTGATGACGTAATCTCTTGAATTATTATTTGTTTATGTTAAACATATATGATCACATTATTCCAATTTAATTTAATTAATCAAATACAATTTCAATATTTATTCAAAAACCAATGATTTTACAATACATATTGCACTGCTTTATTTTAAATAAAGATAAATAAATTATGATCATATTATATATTCATACTTCAAATTATTCTACTTATAAGGGATGAATTAGACAAAAGGTAAAATTTTAAAAAGAAGTAAAATTCAAACATTTAAAAATTAAAAAATAATAACTAGTTATTAATAAATTGAAGGTATAAATATTTTCAATTTTACAATTTTAATCTTTTTAAAAATAAAAGAAATAAATAATTATGTGAGATTAACTAATTTTGATATCAATATTTCTTTTAGAAATTCGAAACAATATTAAGATACTACTTTAGAGAATAATAATCTAGTTACGTTTTGTTGATAATTTCAGGATCTCAAATATTATATATATCCTATAACAATTTATTATAAATATTTTGAAATAAAATATTTTTAAATTAACTCATCTCTAAATGTGTATACTTTTGCAAATTTTAGGTTCTAAAAAATAATGGTTTAAATTTAAGTCTGACTTACGAATAAATTTCGTTTTGTATATGTGCTCAAATTAAATTTTCATTTTATTTATTCAGCATCTATTATTCTATTGTAACAAGCATAAAATTTATAAAGGAATATATAAAAAATATTTGGTTTAATATATAAGCACATTTTAAAATTAAATAAAATCTTTTTTTATTTAACAAAGCATTTCATGGGAATTTCAAGAGATAGTAGACATAAAAGAAGACTTACAGGAGGTCGTATGCCAATCCATAAGAAAAAGAGAGCCTTTGAGAAAGGAAGATAAGCAGCTATGACTAAATTAGTATCAGGAGAAAAAAGAGTTAGAAGATTAAGAGTCAGAGGAGGAAATTTCAAATTCAGAGCTCTTCGTTTATCAGAAGGCAATTTCTCTTGGGGAAGTTAAGGTGTTGCTAAAAAAGCTAAAATCGTTGAGGTTGTTTATCATCCATCTAATAATGAATTGGTCAGAACCAAGACACTTACAAGAGGAGTGATTGTTTAAGTTGATGCAACTCCATTTAGATAATGGTATTAAAAGAAATATAATGTTGAATTGGGATCAAAGAAGAAGGATAAGAAAGTAATAATTATTTTTTTAAATTAGGAAGGACAACCAGAATAAACTAAAAAATCAAGAAGTCTTGTTAAGAAATTAGAGTAAAGAGCAAAAGAGAATTCAATTGATTCATTTGTTTAAGAATAATTTACCAATTAAAGATTATTGGTAAGAATTACATCAAGACCAGGATAATCAGGAAGAGCTGATGGTTATATCTTGGAAGGAAAGGAATTAGAATTTTATATTAAGAAAGTCGAATAAAAGAAGAAATGATTGCATTATCAATACATTACATTCCACAAAATTGGTACATTAATATATTTTTTTATTAATATACTATGAGTAATATGTTCATTAAACTATAAATACATTTTCATTTTTTTCTCTTTTCTGAACCAAATAACTTAGAAAACTTAGCTAATTTATTTGTGGTAGTATGAGTTGTAGTTTTTGGAGAATGCAAATTACCAAATTATTCTGTTTTTACTCTATCTACTATGTTCTTATGATTTTAATCAGGGATTGTAGTCAATCTATCCGAACTTAACAACTATTTAGATTGATCAAACAATAATTTTAATTTCTAAATTATAAAGTTCTTATACTTTTAAATCTTGAATTGACATTGAGGGTTATTATAAGGTTTTTGAATAACTATGACCTAACTTTAAAGATTATTAAAGAATTTAAGAAGATTTTGACAACAAATTATGTTTCTTGAAATAATCATGTGCTTCACTCTTAATATTTGTTCTCAATGCCTTTTTACTTTCTTAAGGAGAATGCTAAAAGATGGTTAATATTTTTTACCTTTACTTTTGATACCATTTATTTTATAGGAGATAACGGCTCTTTTTATATAATCTCTGATATTAATTTGCTTGTATTAACTAAATTTTTTCTATTTTTGAATTAAATTTATGGTAATGCATAATAAAAGTTTTCCAATTCATAATTTGCATTATCTACGTTCTAATCAAAATAAAGATTTGTAAATACTTAAAATTCCTATTAAAGATTATATGCATATTATTTTCTGAATTCAGCATCTCCTTTATTGAATTCTTCTTCATCAAAATTATATTTCAATGGTTCTGGTTTATAAGGAGGCATAAGAGTTTAATTTACAATTCCCTCAAAATCAACATCATGAAACCAAGCATGGGTTAAAATTTCAACTATACCGCCATCTTATCCTAATCTTTTATTAGGATCTTTTTAAAGAAGTTTTATTATTAAATCTTTTAATTAATCGGAGATCTATACGTAGTCTGGAAATTAAACATTTTCTGTTAATATTGAATTATAAATTTCTTATATGTTATGAGAATAAAATGGAGGAATTCCTGAAATTAACTCATATAATAAAGCTCCAAGACAATAGCAATCTACTAAATAATTATGACCTGATTTCATTAACATTTCAGGTGCCATATACTCAGGCGAACCACAAAATGAATAAGCTAATTCCCCATCTTCCATATTAGGCTTAGATAATCCAAAATCACTTAACATCATATGACCTTATAAATCTAATAGTATATTTTCAGGTTTAATATCTCTATAAACAATTTGTTATGAATGTAGATATGCCATACCAATACAGATTTCAACAAAGTAAAATTTAGCTTCTTATTCATTAAATCTCTTTAATTTTCTTAAATGATAAAATAGTTCTCCACCTGCACAATATTCTAAAACAAAAGCAATATAAAATCTAGTTTCAAATGCATAATGTAATTTTGTTATGTATTAATTTTCCATTTTAGTCATAATATCCCTCTCATTTTAAACAATAACTTCTTTAGCATTATCAAAAATAAATTTTTTATCAATTAATTTTAATGCATAAAATTATCCATTGTCTTTTTTTTTCACTAAATATACTCTTGAAAATCCTCCTACTCCTATGCATTTTATTAAATTAAAATCTTTCAATCCGACTCTCTTTGTTTCTTATGGTTATGTGTAATAAGGTTATAATTAGAGAGTTATTCCCTAAAATACATTTAATGGTAAATCAGGTAATGAAAGATAATAATCATGAGGAATATTTTTATTAATAGTAATAAATTGGCAAATCTTGTTCAATTCTAAATAGATCTCTAAAAATACCCTCTTAAATATGTTAATCATCAGTAGAACCAGTACCTCCTCCTTCTACTTTTTCTGATGTCACTTCTATACTGGCAATTTATTCAATAAGAAAGTTATACAAATTATCAGTTTTTTAATCAATGTAATCATATAAATAATAATATCTAAAGTTATAGAATATAAATTTTACTTTGTTTGTTTATAGAATAAAATTACTTATAATTTCTTTTTAGGATCATATTATAGTTATTCTTCTATTTTATTTTTTTATTATTATTTAATCACAGGAGTTTATTCAGTTTTGGAATAACCTTAATTTAAAGATTTTGAATCGGTTTCTGTTTTTTTCTATAATTTTGAAGAGTATGGTTGAGGAGATCCTTTAGTTGATTTTTAGCTTATTAGCATATCTTCAATTGATTATCTATGATTTGTTGAATTGTCTGATTATATAGATTACTTATTTTACTTTAAATTAAAGTATCTTTACTATTGATTTGATATCATTTGAGCATTTCTTAACTATTAACAATAATAAAAAATATTACCATATCAAGCAAATATTTATCTTTTGATTTTGATTTACTTAAATATGGTTTTGATTAACTAGAAGGAGATTAATTATAAGATTGTTTTGTAGTTAATGTTTATTTTAAGTATTCTTTTTTCTAAACTTAAATTTTTATTTCATACTTCAACAGAAACAGATGCTAA
Source organism: Paramecium sexaurelia (assembly GCA_000733375.1). Classification (NCBI taxonomy): domain Eukaryota; phylum Ciliophora; class Oligohymenophorea; order Peniculida; family Parameciidae; genus Paramecium; species Paramecium sexaurelia. The sequence continues at coordinate 231,283 of JPFM01000007.1, read as the reverse complement.
AGATAGGTTTTTCGTTTTTAAATTTAATCTTTTAGAACTATTTCCTTCTTCTGTTTACACTCTCTGTTCAATAAGCTATTTTATACTAATTTAAATTATATACATTTGGTTATGATATTTTAGTTCTTTCACTTTTTTATGTTTAAAGGAATACATTATCAATACTTTTGCTACCCTTTAATTTAGCCCGAATGTTATTAACCACTTAAGCCAAAGAATTTCTTTCTTTTTTAAAATAATCATATAATTTAGTCTTCCCTTTTTTTTAAGGTCTTTCTGTTTTAACTTATTTAGTGGAATTTTTTAAGGTCTTCATTTCAAATGCTGAGGGAGATTCTTAAAAGCTATTACGACCTGCAATTTTTTGCATCTATTGATTAATTTTCTTCATAACGATATATAATAATTAATTTATTTAAATAAAAATATTAGAAGTTTATCATTAATTTGTAATAAAATGGGGAATCTTAGTTTATAATAAAATTAGTATCATCAACTTAATGAAAAGCATATAAAAATAAAGATAATTTAATAGATTAACATTTTTTTAGTAAGCTTATTTATTAAAAGACAATCAAAGGTTATATTCATATTAGTGCTTTGTGTAATTTTATGAAAATAATTAAAGTTTTTTAATATTTGTTTGATATATCAAGTCTATTTTTTCAATAAGGCAGAAAAAGATTAAAATACATCTTATTAACTAAGAATTTACTTCTATTAAGCTTATTTCTATTATTATTTTTCAATAAATTTTTTGCCTATTTCCTCCATCTTCGTCAAATAAAAGTTCTTATCGATTTTTTTCTTTAAATCCCTTGTTAGAATTTGATATTGAATTTATAACCATTCTATATCTTACTACATTCCCTCTAATTCTAAGGCTTTTGTCAATCTTTTTTTTTGTTCAGGGTATTAAATTATTGATTTGTTTGGACTTGCATAATTTGTACTCAAATCTGAATCGTATTCACTTAATCCTAATGCTAACTATCATAGTTCAACATATACTTCAAATCGATATTATAATGCCTTCTGAGAATGAAATTTATCATTAACATTACAAACATTTTAATTAAACTTTTAATTTCCACCTTTTTACATTCTCTCAATCTCTTCTTAATTTAGTTAAGAGTATTTTTTAATATTTGTTATTCCAGCTTCGGTTGATAAAATCATTGCACAATTTTCGCATAAATATATTGCATTTAATATGCACACCCATGGATCGCTCAAAATAGAGTCCTTAATTGTTATATAATGTACCACATTCTAGGCAATGATGTCTAAAATACATTCTGTATAAATATTAAAATTATTAATATTTTTATAATATATCAAACTTATTATAGATTAGTAGCTTCAACTGGCTTGAATAAACTTTTTGTTACGTATACTGGTTGCTTATTTGATTCAGTTGTTATTTTTTTTCTTTGAGTCTCTTTACTTTATAAGTGGGGAGCTATAAATTAATTGTAAATCTAATACAAGATGTTATTTGAATTTATTAAAATATTTCAAAAATTTTTTAATATGGAAATCTATCAATTTTATTAGAAAAAACAAATAATTTTAAGAAAAAGTATTCAAGTTAAGAATTATTAATGTCTATATCCATAAATATAAAAGTTTCTAGTATCTATTATTTAGTTAATTCACCATTACTACCTTAAAGAGAATCAAAATGTTATTTTAAAGAGTTTTTATATTTGATAATAATTTTTGTAACGTCATCTTTATGTTTCATTTCTTCTTCAGCAGTAAATATACTATAATTACCAACTATTTTTGTAAAAATACTTTTAACTCTTTCTAAGGTTTCTGTAAGTTCTATATTAAATTCAACAAATTCTTATGAATTATCTTCTATTAAGAAACGAGCAAATGTTAAAGCTTTATCTTATTCGAATAACATAAATGGTTCTTTTTCAAATCTCTTTTGTAATTATTTGATACTTATTTTTTTTTCCTTTTTATTATCATTATCAAACAAAAATTATTCAATAACATCTAATAATATTATTTTTTTTAATCTAAATCTATAATTTAATTCTTCTCCTATATGCAAAACATCATTCATTTTTATTACTCTTAATTTCTTCGGTACATAAATTTATTGCTATTGGAAACTATCGTTATTAATTTTAAGTGTTAAACCTACTGTTTATTCTTTCTTATGAATTAATGATGATTAAGCAGTTTCTCTGTTTTTTGCTTATACTTAAATTAATAATAAATTCTTATATTTATCATCTAATAGATCATACTAATTTGATATTTTAGCTATCTAATCTTATAGTACTTTTTTTTCTCTAGCTTAAATATCTGATTTTTCATTATTTTTAACTTTTAATTCATGAACCATTCCTTTTAAGTATTCATTATCAGATAAAACATTTTATATTTATTTATTTTAATCTTCAATAGTACATTTTAAAATATTAATTTCTTCTTTTAAATCTTCAACTTTAACAACTTTATCTACTAAACCTTTATTTGTAGTTTTTAAATTTTCAATTTTTTCGGCCAATTTGTTCATAAATTAATTTTTACCTTTTACATTCTTTTGTAATTCTTCAATTGATTCTTCGTATCTTCTAACTGTTTTTAAGGTATCAGCTAATAAATTTTTATAATAATATGTTTCTTCTTGTTAAATTTTAAGTAATCCTGTTAATTAATCATTTTCTGTTTTTAATTAATTCATCATTTAACTTTGTATATATAATTTTTCTTCAATTAATGTATGATCATTATAATTAAATAATATTTATTACCTTAATTATTGATCAAGCATAGTTCTTAATCTTAAAGATTCAACATGAGATTCTTGTAATTCTATTCTAATTTCATCAATTTTAGTAGTCCTAATATTTTATTTCAATTATTCTAATTCTTAATCTTTTGTTTTAAGAATAGTTTTGAGATCTTGAATTTATTTTTTTAACTAAAATATGTTTACATGACTCGTTTTTTTATTACAAAACATTTCAACATTTCTAACTAATTCTGTCAAATGAATAACCTATTTTTCTAATGATTAAATTTATGTTTTTAATTTAGTATTTTCACCATTGCATTAATTATATTTTTTTTATAATTGTAACAATTCTTAGTACAATTCTTCTTTGTCTTTTTTTAAGTATCTTGGTGTTTATCTTTGATCAGTTAATCTTGTTTCACTTACTTATTTAGTTTCTAACATAGCTGAACTACTTATCTTTTTATTCTAACAAAGAGAAGCTGCTGATTATGGTCTCAAGAAATTGCTTTTAACATGATGTAAAGAATCTAAATCTGTAAAATACTGAATAGCACTAGGCATTAATATTTAACATTCATTTGTTGGCTTTTACTTATAACCTTAAGGTTCATATTTGATTGCCTAAATTCATTTTTAGTATTAATTTATACATACTGATTACGGTCTTTTTGTTTATCTATGAAACATATAATTAATATATTATTGAGTTAAAAGTGAAATTAATACCTTAATACATTTAAGAATTATAAGAATAGGGTGACGAAAATGCTCTAGCCATGTCAGGAAAGCTTGGCAAATTAAAAAATTTAAAAGAAGTAATCATTATAATTGAAATTTATAAGTGTGTAGATTAAGATGAGACTGAGTTAAAAAACAATATTTAATATTAATGAGAGAGAGAAATGAATATTTTAAGAAATTAAAAGCCGTATAACCAATTAATGAACAAAATCCTAATTCTTAACTTGCTTAATCTATTTAATTGTTATTTGATGCAATTAATAAGTAATAATGACTCATATGTATTTGAAAATAATCTGTTATATTTTATTAAAAAATCATTGAACTCTATAAATACTTTCCTTATTTTTGAAATTATCTCCATGAAGAAAGAGACAATATATTAATGGAATTAAAGCTGCATGAAAACCAAATGAATAAAACATTTTACTTTTCAAAAACCAACCAGGTGTATAATATCTAGATCTTATATCTAATCCTGAAACCACTAATATAATAATTATTATTATTTACTCAAATTCAAAAAAACAATTCCAATTATTGCAGATATTGTTTAAATATTATCACTGTTGGCATATAAAAAATATTATGATATTAAGATTGCTCCAATTATGGGTATAGATGCTAAAAAGAAGGTTGTACGAGCTTCTGATGAACTGTTTAACCAATCTAATTATGTTTCATGTTGAGACATAGCAAATCCCCAATGAATGCCTGACTGATTATTTTAATATACATATTTACTTAGAATGCTAAATTTATGGATGCATATTTTATTGATGCATGCATTAATTAACCTGAATATATTGCAAAAGCTGGATTTATACAAGAATATAAAGTAGCTGAAGATAATAATATCAAAGGACTCAAAGTTGCTAATGAAATATATTTAACTTCTTTAGGAATTTTGGTCTCCTGAGTCAATTCTCTAATAAATTACTTTCTATCTTCTATAATTTTAACCAGCTATTCATCTGTAAATGTATTCTAATCTGCTACACTTTCCAAAGTTGAAGTTGATTCCCGATCTTTTATATCTTAAATTTTATTTTGTATTCTTTGTTCTTTTTTAGTTGAGAATCTAAATAAAGGATTTAAAGTTTTTAGTATTTTTTACATAATTATTAAAAAATTTAATACCAAATTAAGTGGAAAATACGGGTAGATTTATTGATCATAAGAGAATAATTAATTGAAAATTGAAAAGATTACAATAAGTTTAGGATTGATTAAACGTTGTTTGTTATAAGTTTTAGATATTTTTATACACTTTATTAATATATCAGATATTAATTAAATATTATCATGCGAAACTAATCTAATGCTGTGGATTCTGATAAATCATGACCTAATCATAAATAACAATAATCAAATTGATTGATATTAAAACCTGAAAGTTTTCACTTCATAAAAGTAAAGTAATTAAACAATTTAATCTTAAGCTATCAATAAATTATATTTCAAAGGGAAGGATTCTATTTTCCGTTAATAAAAACATGAATAGGAAAATTAATTTGATGATATAAGTAAAAGTCAGGATCATACGGATTTCTTTAATCAAGTACAGAATTAATATAATTAATCAAATTTATAAAAATTAGTTAATGAGGCAGAATAAACAATTAATATTCATTTGGATTTGGAATGAGATCAATTATTTGAAACATTAATATTTAAAATTTATAAAATAAATTAACCAATTAAAATATTGAAATGTTAAAATTGTTATTTTTTTTACGATTATAAATAATAATGGATTATTGGACGATTGACAATTGATTCAAGTTTTATATTTGAATGAAAAAATTTAATTAATTAATTATTCTCAAAAATGCATATACCTACAAAAAGAAAGGAACATCGTGAAATATAGCATAATGAAACACAACCTATTAAATAAAATAATTAATCTCCATTTATTAATTCTAATTAATCTATTAATGAATCTAAATTATTATTATTATCTAAGTTAGAAAACCTGATTGGAGGTGGATAATAATAAGATTTTTAATCTTATTCATAAAAAGCTTAATAAATTAAAAGAAATAAATAAGTGAAAAAGCTGCTTTAAATACCATATTTTTGTTGCTCTTATGAAAAACCAAGAATCTAGAGAAAAAAATTCAATAAATAATAAATTTAATTTTTAATAATTTTATAACAAACAAATTAAAAATGTCTTACCTTCTACCTCATTTAAATAATGGTTGGGATGTTGATCAAGCCATCTTGGATGAAGAAGAGAAATTAGTTATCATTCGTTTTGGACATGATTGGTAATAAAATATCAATATGAATCAAGGGATCCCTAATGTATGTAAATGGATGAAATCCTATACAAATCTGCTGAAAAAATAAAAAAATTTGCGGTTGTTTATTTAGTTGATATAACTAAAGTTCCTGATTTTAATACAATGTATGAACTTTATGATCCAGTTACTGTGATGTTTTTTTACAGAAACAAACACATGATGATAGATTTGGGAACTGGTAATAATAATAAAATAAATTGGGCAATGAATGATAAGTAAGAATTTATAGATATTGTTGAAATAATCTACAGAGGAGCTAGAAAGGGTAAAGGATTGGTTGTTGCTCCTAAAGATTATTCAACCAAATATAAATATTGATAATTAATATATATAATTTATTATGGATAAGATAATTCATCTAATATAATGATCACCAAAAAAGTCAATTAGATTTAAAAATAAGATTATAGAGGAAAATCAAGAGGATTATAAAAATAAAAGAATAATATTCATAATGATCTGTTAAAATTTTATTGTACAAAAGCTAATGTAATTTTGAGCTAAACCTTAAATCTATTATAATATTAGATGAATAATAATAATAATAAGATTGTAATTTATAAAAATATAGGGCATTAAACTAAATTCCAATACTTTAATTAACTATGACATACCCTTCAAATTATTTTTGGTAACATCAAATAATGCTGCTCAGACTTTAGGAGAAATTGGCTATAAATATCCAACTAAAATACATCAATGATTAATAAAGTTGAGATAAGAAAAATAATTATTGAACTTTAATTTCGAAAATCTAAAACATAAACTTTCACACTGAAAATACAGTAGTGCTGGTTCGCATATAAAATAAATCGAAAGATGCATGCGTTATATTCTCAATAGAGTTTAATTAAATTTTAGTCTAATAAGTAGTCAATCTTAAGTAGAATAATTTAAAGAATTATTTAAGTAATATGAAGGATTTTTTTAATTAATCTATTAAAAAATGTATCAAGAGAGAGTAATTTAATACAGTTTTATCTCTAAAGAATTTCAATCAATAAAAAACTTTTATTTATTTATTATAAGATTTAAAATTGGCTTTTGGCTAATAAATATTTGAGAGCATTTTAGTTTTGAGTATTTATCTAAAGGATTTAGAATAAAATGAAAAATATTTATGGTGTGTGAATTATAATAAAAATTATGCGTTTTTGAATATTAATTTTTATATAAATGAGAATCATAGTGATTGCAATTTTTGTGATGCTTGTAACATCACAAGAATTTGTTTAATTTTATTCGGCATTTGAAAATGCTGATGTAACTTAATTGGATGGATGGACAATATAAGGATCATTATCAAAGACATAGGCTGATAACTTCTTTACTTGTTAAAATCCTGTCTTTGGAGGACCAAAGGCATTTGGCAAAGGTGCAATCGTCACTAGATAATTTTAATTACCTCCTCATTTTTAGATTAAAATATAAGTTGAAGTTTGGAAGTATATCAATTTAATAATTTTAGATTTGATGCTTGGGACACATAAAGATAGTTCTTTTATTTAGATAATTACCTTTGGGAAACAATGTGGACTGGAAGTGATGGGACAAAGAAATGTGCAACTCCAGCAGGAGGAAACGTTAATTCATTTTAAGTTGATTAAACAATAACACACAATCATGCAGCATTATTTATAGCATTTACATCTTCAGCTGAAAAGACAGCAGATAAAGTATATTTAAATATAAAATGAATAGATGTCTTGGGGTATAAGAAACTTGAAATTATTTTATTTACCATGTCCATCTGAATGCGGTACATGTTTGGGACCAGATGCAATAGTTTGTTAGATGTGGGTTCCAGTTTCATCAAGTTGGATAAAAACTTTAGATTCTGATGGTTGGAGTGCTAAAGGATCATAAAATGCTATTAAAACAAGTACTTGTGCAGGAATTCCTATTATTGGTGGTCCTGGTAATTTTGGTAATAATGTGTAAATTCAAAAAATTTTTGACAAATTAGTACCACATTATAGAATTAAAGTGATAGCATAATTTTGGAAGATTGATAATTGGGATAATGATAATGCTGTTTTATATTTAGATAATTAAGAAAAATGGAAATAAAATGTAGCTTAAGTTGAAGATAAAGAATATTTCATTTGTGATAAGATAAGTCCAGGAGGTGTTGATGGAACTGAAAAGATCATCAATGTAAATTTTGAAACACCTCATAATTATGGTGCTGTGCTTGTGAAATGGACTTCAACTATTAAAAAGTCATCAAAATAAGCATCTTGGGGTATTAGATAATTCCAACTTTATGTTGCATAATGTTCAAATAATTGTGCAACATGTACTGGACCAAGTGCAGAAGATTGTACAGCTTGTGTTTCACCTTATGTATTGTTGGATCCAGAAGATGGAAATGGATCAGGTTGTATATTAAAAGGAGATTGGGTTGAATTCACATCAGAATTTTAAGGTTCAAGTTGGACAGCTAATTCTGATTGGAAGGTCGCAGATGCTAAAAATGGACCAGATTTTACAACAACATGTGGTGAATTTAAATTCTTTGGTGGTTATGAAAAAACAGGAAAAGATGCTAAAATTACTAGAAAATTTAATTTACCAGCCCATAAAAGAATAAGAATTGCATTTGAAGCTTGGAAGATTGATAATTGGAATGGAGAAGATTATTTTGTTAAAGTTGATGGATTAAATGTTTGGTCGAGAACATTTGGATTTGGTGATCCTGGTCTTGCTGATATTTGTGGTGGTGATGGATTTGAAAATTATGCTGTTGTTGATTTTATTATTGGACATGAAGCATCTACTTTAGATTTGCTTATATCAACTACAATTGGAAAAAATAATGATAATGCTTCATTTGCACTTAAAGGATTTAAACTTTATTATGAAAAACCTGATGCATGTGCTACACTTTATACAGAATGTAATTATACAGGTAATATACATATTCTAATTATTATTAAGGAAAATCATTTAATATGTGTGAAGACTTACCTAATTTCTAATTGGCTAAATATCCAAGCCAAATTAAATCTATTTAAGTTCCAGCTGGTGCTAAAGTAGTTCTTTTTGATGAAATGGATTATAATGGTATCCTTATTTAACATTTTTAGGAAAAACTATTGAATATACAGAAAATCAAAAATGCATTGAAGAATATCAATACAAATTCCTTTAAACAAATTAATAAAGTTATGTCTTAACAGCCAACAATTGATCAAATCAAACGAAAAATATTAAATTTTTATTTCATTAATTACATAAAACTATTATTTTTTTATAATTTTATTCAATTTTTTTAATTTATATAAATACATATATCAATATGGAATATCTTAATTTAATCTCATTTTAATAATTTAAGTATGATTTATTTTCTTTTTTCAATTAAATCTTTCCTTTTTTAAGGATTCTTTTCATTAGTTAATTCATTCTTCCATTTTTCAGCTTCTTTTATAACTTTCTCTTTTTATTAAAGTGTACTATTTCTAATTTTATATTAAAGTTCATCTTCAATATTATTAAAGATTGGAACTTCTTCATCAATAAAATTAGATTCTAAGTTATGTTCAAATGTCTCTAATTCTATTGCTTTTTGTTTAGCATCATCAATAACTTCTTTAGGGAACTTTAACATTTATGCAACTAACAATCCATAACTTCGATCAACAGCTCCTTCTAATACTAAATATTGCATAGTAATTTTATCTTCTTCTGTAACACAACTTACATAGTAATTTTTCACTCCAGCAATTTCATGTTCCATTAAAGTCATCTCATGAAAATGAGTTGCGAATAAACAATATGATTATATTTATTTTGCTATATGTTCAGCAATTGCCCAAGCAATACCAAATCCTTCCGAAGTAGATGTTCCTCTTCCTAATTCATCAATAATTATTAAAGAATCAGGTTTTGCTGTTTTCAACATACAACTTGCTTCAAGCATTTCACTCATAAAAGTACTTATTCCTTTTGTTTATACATCGCTTGCTCCCACTCTAGTGATTATAGCATCTATAATAGGTACAACAGCAGTACTACATGGTACAAAACAACCTATGTGTGCTAACAAAACGCAAATTGCAATTTATCTAATATATGTTGATTTTCCACCCATATTTGGTCCTGTAATAATGTGTAATCTTGATGATTTTCTATTCATTTCAAGATCATTAGCTATACAAGTTGAATCGATTGCTTCTAATAAAGGATGTCTTGATTCTTTTAATAAGATTTCCTTTTTTTCAGTGAAAATTGGTCTAACAAAAACTCTTGGAGCATTTCTAGCAACAGATGCAAACGAAGATAATACATCTATTTCTGATATTAATCTTGATGCTTATTCCATAACAGGATAATATGAGCAAACGATTTTTAATATTTCTTAAACTTTCTCTTATTGAACTTCTTAATATAGATCTCTATAATGAACAAAATCAGCAACAGTTGATTATAATTTTTCAACTGTAAAAGTCAAAGCTCTATTTTTGACAGATATAGTTTTATATTTTTTTGGATTTTTTCTAAAAGCTTCATCAGCACTTTACTTTTTGGCTTCAAAAATATAAGTATAAGTTCCAGATTCAATCAAAGACACAGTGATTCCTAATTCAGTTTCAGTTTCTAATCTAACATTTTCAATATCATTCATGCATTAAGTAATATTTTTACTAAGTTACATTAATTTTTCAGAAAATCTAGGATTTACTATAAATTCACCAGTATATGCTTTGCTAAGATCAATAGACTTTTCAATCATTTCTTCCAATCTTTCAAAATCACTTAAGTTTTCTTCAAAAGGAACTAAAAATATCTCTTACAAAATAGAATTTTAACTTTAATTCAATTCTTAATTTACTTTTTTAATAATATCTTTGATTTTTTAGATGAGTTAATATACTTTAACGCAATCACTAAGATTAGCATTATTTCTCTTATCACTTGCAACCTTATAGAATTTAGCATACAATTTATCTAAATCAGGAATTCTCTTTAGAAAATCTTCATTTAAAAATGATCTGAAGGAAGTGTTTTAATATAAAAATTCAACAATATTCAATCTTTAATTAATTTCTTGAATTGATTATAATGGCATCTTGATCCATCTTCTTAAACACCTTTTTCCCATTTAAGTTATACATCTATCCAAATAGTCAACTAAAGTACTAGCATTATTTCCACTTTCAAATTATTTAATTCCTTGCTTTGGAAATATCATTAATGCATTAATAGCTGCTAAATCTAATCTCATAAATTTATTTAGATTAAATAATCCAATGTTATATTTTTCAATATTTGTGTCATCTTTATAAAGACGTGTATGTTCTAATAAGCACTATATACAAGGAGTACAAATCTATTCCTCTACTCTATATGTATTAAAATTAGTCCTTAATACTTTATTTAAATTAGAAATATTAATTTCTGAAAAATCTTTTTTGTTTTTTTCAATTACTTCAAATTCACACTATTCTAAAATATCCCGCACTTTTCTATTTTCACTTTCAAGTTCTGGCATTTAAATTAATACAGTTAATTTAGCATCCTAACCAGCTTAAAGTATTAAATTATTCATTACTTGGATTAACTTAAAGAACCAGACACTCAAACACACTAAAATGTTCGTTGTCTTAAAATTCGCATACTTCAATCATTCTTCTGTCTAAATCTAAATATGCACAATTGAGATGTCTTTCATTATTGATATAAACTATTTAAACTACTAAAGTTAACAGATTTTAGTCCTAATCCATTGATAATATTAATTTATTTATTATTTTGTATTAACCTAAAATATTTTGTTATAAAAAACATTCACTTAATATTTTAATATATATATTTTCATTTATTTCACAAATATTTTCTTACTAATTTTCTCATTTCCTTTTTCAATATTTTGTTTCTTAAAAATGGTGGTACAATGACTGCCCCAAAAAATCCTTGTATTCTATGTAATATATGTCCATGAGTAGAATATTCTAAACCTAAACGTTATCTAAAGATATTAAATTCAATATTTTACAATGCTCCTTATGCAGCTTACAAAGGAGAAATAGCTCCTTATCCTTTTTTGAAATTTGTCATTGGTGTTGTAACATACATAGGTCGATGAGCCAAAATATCAATATTAGGATATTCAAGTGCTATTGATCTTGAAAAGAAATCATCAAATGCTTTTGATGCTGCATATGTTTAATTGTATGGCATAGGTACTCTCCCAGTAAATGAGGATAAATTAATAATTGCAGATCTCTTTCTTTATAGCATTTTTGGTATTATCTTCTTTGTCAAAAATACTATAGGGAAACAATTAACAGTTATTATTTCTCTTAGTTAATTATCATTATATTTCTCTAATGGTGCTGACTAATATAATCAAATTCATTTTTTACATGTGAAACTCCAACATTATTTATCAATAATCCAATATCCAAATTCTCAATTTATTTATATATTTTATCGAAGAATCCTTCCTCTAATGAATTATTAAAATCAGCCACTACTATCTTAAACTAAGAGGTTGATCCCTTACTTAATTCTTGAATCAACTTTTTTCCTTTCTCTTCATTTCTGATAATCATACAAATGTTCACATTTTATTGAGCTAACACTTAACAATACCCTTTTCCTATTCCATCTGTTGCTCCTGTTACAACTGCCCAACAGTCCTTACCATATTTAGCATAAATATTTGGGAATGGCTACAAACATTTATATATTTCCTCTAAAATTCTAAAAACAATAAAGGCTATTGTTGTCAACCCAATGATAAATAAGAACATAATATTAATAAATAATATATATTTATTATTTTTTATGAAAATACTTAATTCTTAAAGAATTCCAAAATCTATTATGTTAATATTGTACACTAAATCATACATATTTAAATCATTGATTCTTTTTTGCCCTCTTAATTAAGATTTATTTCAATTATCTAGTTCTAACAAATTAAGGAATGATATAAGCTAATAAAAATCCCATGACTCTATGATACCAATATCCATGACTTGTTACTTCTAATCCCAATCTTTATAATCCTCCTCTAGCACATTATTCTGGAGTTATAGCTCCAGCTTCCTTTTCATAATTTGTTAAAGGAGTTGTAACAAAAAATGGTCTGTGTGACAAAATATCTATATTTTCTAATTCAACAGCTAAAGATTATGAAAAATGATCATCAAATGCTTTTGTTGCTGAATAAGTTTGATGATAAGGTAATGGTAATCTACCTGCAATAGAAGATAAATTGATGATAGCCGATTTACTTTTTCTTTGTTTCATTATTGGTAATATTTTCTTAGTTAAGAAAACTACAGGAAATATATTGATTGTAAGCATTTATCTCATGTCAACCTCTGATTATTTCTCAAAAGGATTTTTCTTTATAATAAGAAATAAGAATATACCATTGAAACTCCAACATTATTTATAAGTATTCCTATATCAAGATCTTTGATCTATTCATAAATTTTATCAAAAAAATCAGATTCTGTACATCTAACAAAATCAGCAATAACAATCCTAAACTTAGAAGTTGAATTTAAACTTAATTCTTGTACTAATTTTTCTCCTTTCTCTTTATTTCTGATGATCATACAAACGTTGACATTCTATTTTACTAATTCCTAACAATAAGCTTTTCCAATTCCATCAGTTGCCCCTGTAATTACTGCCCAACAATCTTAACCATACTTTTTCTTTAAATTTGGAGTTGGTTAAAAGCATTTATATATTTCTTATAAAACTAAAAATGACCAATATAACACCATTCTAAGACCATAAAGTTCTATTATAAGGATTAAATAATCAATCATTATCTTAAATCAATAATAATTTATTATTATATAATTCTTATCTAATCAATATCTCATAACTTTTTTATTCTATTCTTTTTGCAAAAATTAATAATGATTAAGTGGTAAATAATTTGTTATCACTTTCGCATTATTCTTCCATATATTTATAAAAAATATTAAGAAAAACTACTATATATATATTATAAAAATTATTTATTTTGTAAAAATTTCATCTTAAATAAATTATATTTATTCTGCATAATAAAATAAAAAAGTGTTTTTATTTTTAAAGAATCATTAAAGTAGAAGTTATCTAAGAAATGTAAATTATAAAATAAAAAAATTATTACTAATCAAATCTTCTAGGTTGATTTGAAAACTTATTACATATTAAATTAAACCAAAGTATATTTAATATTATTGTAGATTCTGTTTGTTATCAATTTTAATTTACAATAGAATTAGAAATAAAAAATATAATACTCAATTCTTTTCAAATTAGAAATTTAGAGATAAATATATTGACAAAAATTTCAAAGATAATCCTAATCAATCATCTAAAAAAAATTAACCTAAATAATTTAATAGCTTTAAGTAATATATTTAGGCTAACTTATTTAGTAAGATAATGATGTTCTAAATATTTGATATTAAATATCAAATAAGTTTAAAAGCTGCATTTTTTTAAGGATTCTTCAAAAAATACTCTAAACCGCAAATAAAAAAGTAATTTAGAAATTAAATAAATGTAGGTTATTATAATTGTTTTTATCACATAAATTGTAATGACTCAATGATGTTTAATTTTGGTTTCTTAGCTCATCACTTGTTCCACATAACTTGAAAAAGTATTAGTTTTTTTTCCTGATTATCTGCACAATAAAAAAATCCAAATAAACACAGCCAATGCGTGTAATAATGTGATAATATATATAAAGGCCTTTAATTTTGGATTAATGCTTCCTGGTAAGAAATCAAAATCTTAAAGAAATTCCATTAATTAATTAATTTAATAAACAATTATTTTCAAACCTAATTACTTTCCTAATTATCATTTGTTTATATCTCATCATTTTCAATTAAATTATCTTTCTTATGCTCTTCTTAAAGAATATTTTATATTTCTATTTCAATTTTATTCTATGTAATATTATCAAAATTATTTTGATCTTCTTGCGTATTATTTTCTATAGATATTTAATTTTAATTATTTTCTAACATTTTTTGATTTTCTTATTATTCTTCCAATTCGATTTATTAATGTAATTATTAAATATCTTATTCAATATTCCTAATTTATTCAAGACTTAATCCCATTTAAACTACATTAATTTAATCTATTTTTGGTTAATTATAATTTTTCTAAGGTTCATACATATGAATCATGCGTTTTAATGAATCTTATAATTTAGTTTTTTTAAGTTATTATGTCTAATCCATATTTAAAGAAAACTTCTTAATTAATTTTATATCCTACACACTATCTGAGGTTATTTCTAGATTCTTTAATTCTAAAATGTGAAAGTTTTATTCTGATCCTAATTTCAGAAATTTAGCTTCAAAATGAATTGGTTTTCCTGTTTGTAATGGTGCAAATGTATCAATATGATATTATTATGAATTTACACCTAATATAATATCTGGTATATCCTCAGTAGATTCAGTTGGATCCATTTTTATATAAACCCAATAATGAAATGGAAAGTTGATATCATAATTAGATTTAGTTTAAACATAAATACTTTAGTAAATAATACTAATAAATACCCTTTCCATAAAATTAATTTATCTTTGAAATGAGTCTCAAATTAATGTCTTGCTTTAAGTCCATTTTCAATAAATTAAAACTTTCCACAGAATTATAAAAATTCCATCCAAGATTTATCAGTTGAAAAATCAATTTCAACTTTTTTTATTTAGTTTTCTTGAGTATATTCGAAACATAGGAATAGACAAAATATTATACACAATAAAATCATAGCATACTTTCTTGATACTACTATTATGCAATTTCCGAACCTAAATTATAAAACTTAGTCATTAATATTAGGCAATTGAAAATAATTTCTTTTTTCTAATTCAGAATTACAATAATAACATCTTTTGATTATTATCTATTTATTTAATAATGTAATTTACTTTTGTCGATTGAAATACTAATGGAATTATAAAAATACACCATATTCCACAATATAAAAGGCAAAAGAAAGAAATTATGAATGAAGCAGGAGACGGTACTTATTCTAGAATGCTCTCTTTTGCTGAACCGCAATTAGGACAAACTGGCAAATTTGAATTTACAGCACTTTCTTGTTGATCATAATTATCTGTCTTCGAGATTAACATATTAGATAAAAATTTAATTCATTTAATTTATTTCAATATTCCTAAAGGACATCCTAAATGTTAATAGTTGATGAAAATTTAGATTTATATATAATTGTTTATAAAAGCAGTGATTTTGCAATAATTTTTACTCTCTCCTGAATTAATTTATTATGGATTACTTCTTCTTATTTAATAAGTAAATATAAAATTTCTTTTATACTTAATTTTTAGTAATTTAAGAATATTTTCTATTTTCCATCAGCTATCAAATTATTAGAAAGTAATTTAAGATAATTTCGGAATGTTATTCTTTTTATGATTCTTTTTTAAAATAATAATATGCATTGTAATTTTAAGACTTAAAGAATTTTCAACTTATTAAAAATATATATATTTATAAATATATTAAAATCTTAATTAGATATCAAAATGATTCAATATTATATAAAACTTGCATATAATTAACTATCATAAAATTGAGTAAAGAATTATTTATAATTGTGATAAATATATGAAGGCGAACTATTAAATTTGGTTTTATTCATTTCTTTTTTTGTCCAATTCTAATATTAATATATTTTTAATTACCTATGATGCATTTTTCCATGTTGTATATATAAAAGGATTTAGGTGAACTAATGTTAAAACTAGACTAACAATATTTAAAATAATGAAAGTTAGTTCTTTATTAGAATCTGATACAAATACTATAATCATAATTCAAACTTCTACATTTATAAATCAAAATAATTAATAATAAGTATAACGCTATTCCTGTGAATGTTACTAGTCCTAACATATATTTTATATTTCTTCTGCCAATACATGTTGCCATCAAAAAACAATGTGCTTCAAAATCATTTACACAATGATCACAAAATTTACAATGATAACAACGATTTATTTTAATAGCTTTGCATTTTTCACACAGTTTCCCATCAAAATTTTTATTATCTGAAATTGTTTACATCTACACTCCAGGTTCTAAATTCTAAATTTTTCTAATATACCTGTCATATTAACTCTAAACATAGAATATATTGATAGGATCTGAAACGTTACAATTATTTTACTTAAATTTGGGATTTCGCAATATTTTTATAGTAAAACAAAATCACAATATAAGTAAAGTAAAAGAGTCCCTGCCACTGTGCCCAAAAACAAAGGGTATTAGGTCTTATTCATCATAACTATATTACCTTATTCCCTAAAACATAATTTTTTCGAACCCATAAATTTCCCTTATAAATTAACATCTCGGAATTTATTAATATTGCACTTTCTCATTTCCAAATTTATATCATTTAATTTGATGTTTTTGACAAATAAAACATTATACACTAATCAAAAAAATTAAAGATCTTTTTAGGAATCTTAAGTAACCTTTTAAAGAATTACCATAAAACTAAATTTTTAAACAACTTATATAAAAATAAGGATAATTCAATTATTTATCAAATCTCTATTCCATAATTGTTTAAATTATTTAGATGCTAATCAGAATTCCTTTTTTCTTTTTAAGTATTTAAAAAAAGAATAATAAATATATGAATAAATTTCTTTAATAATTTTTTATCTTAATTAAGAAATGGAAATCAATGCTTTATAATACATATTCAAAACTTTTCCACATGATCAATATATGAAATATAGAACTACTAAATTGTAAAATCTGGTGTCAAAAAAGTTAGTTCTGCGCCTTTAATTTTATCCTGACATAACATACATTTACAACATTTGGTTATTATATAACTCTAATCATATTAAACATATTCGCTATTTTTGAAAAATAAAACAATTACTATTGTTGTTGATTGGCTATAATAATTTTTGTATGGGTGATTTTAACATATTTGGTATTATTGCACAAATTTTCGCTTTGTTTTACTAAAAACTCACCGCTGAATTATTGATTTTATCAATACGAAAATTATAAAAGTTAAAATTATATCTAAATTACTATTCTAAAAATTAAATCAATCACTCATTAAAAAAGTATTGACTTTCATTAATGTTATAAATTATATATTTAAAAACTGAATATATAAATAACTAATATTCTGGGACAATGGAAAAACTATTAAGTTTAAAAAAACCTTTATTTCTATTTTAAATTTATAATTATAATAAGCTGTCAACTTAGATTTGATAATAAATGTTAATTAAATTTTACCAAGAATGAAAATTTATTGATAGCGCCATCAGAATAAGTAATCAAGGCTTCTAATTAAGAAATATATATTTTTAATGAATTCTTATAATTGCTATTTTATAGATTTTCTGTTATTTTCTAAAAGATTATTTTTAATCATAATAGCCTTCTAATTTATAATATTGTTAATTCTAATCGAATAAAAATTGAATGTATAAATACTGAAAAATTATTTTAATTGTTATCCCTTTGAGTTATTTTGTAATATTTTAAATATGAAAGTTTGTTATATTGTGAGACTATTGTAATTCCAAATAATATAATCTTTGTTTATAATTTTGGTATAAGCAGAGTATATTAAGCAAATAAAATAAAAAAAAAAGAGTCATAAATTAATAAATTTAAAATAGTATTAATTAAGAACCTACTCAATCAATAAATTTATAAAATAACGATATTACTATTCTGCGCGATCATCCTAGTGCCATAAACTATATTTCTTAACAGTTTTACGAAGTTGAAATGAACTTGAATAAATTCATTTATTTAAATGAATGAATTATTATGTTTGAAATACATGAATATTTAAAATTATAAACTTAATAAAAGTTTTAACATTTAATCATTAAAAAATTGCTAAACTTCTAGAGTGATACTTGAACTCTATTCGATTTATAATTTAGCTTTATATTTATGAATTAAAAATATTAATATTATTTTAATGAATTATAGAGTTATTATTTATGAAATAAAGTTCAGCTAGAAAAGCTTAATTATTGATTGATTATGTTATTATAAAAATATCAGGGATTCCGTATTATATTCAGTTCAGCCTTGAGGGACAAGGATAACAATTGTGAGAGAGCAGCCTCTAATACAATTTCTAAA
The DNA here is from genome assembly GCA_000733375.1 of Paramecium sexaurelia. Classification (NCBI taxonomy): domain Eukaryota; phylum Ciliophora; class Oligohymenophorea; order Peniculida; family Parameciidae; genus Paramecium; species Paramecium sexaurelia. Next base: position 212,320 of record JPFM01000007.1, on the reverse strand, counting down.
TAGAAACCCCATATTACCTCCTTCTGAGTCAGCAAGAGTTGATGATTAGTGCAATCCATATAAATTATTTAATCTTAGGGCAGTCAATGTCGAGCATAATCTAAATTAGTTGTTTACAGATTAATTAACTCTAAAAATTATGCTAATGATTTTTACAATCTAATTGCTATTTTAATTTATTAAGTTTGAACTGTTGAATAGTTAACAAATTATTTAGCAAAAGCAAAGAATCCCCGCATGTTAAATTTAATTATTTAATTAAATATAATGCACAAAGTAATTAAATTATTTTATCTTTAATAAATCCTTATTAATTAAGACTAAGTACAATTTACTTATCAAATAAGTTTCTACAACAAGACTCGATAAATTTTCTAATATTATCATTCTAATCTTTTATCTCCTTAAAGATTAATAAGAATCAATACGATTGTAATCTAATTTTTTTGTATAAATTAACTGACAGAGATCCTTATAATAATTCTTTAAAGATTAAATATAACTTATAATATCATCTTCATATAGAATTCTACATTATAATATATTGTTAAAAAATGAATATATAATTAGATAAATATCTTTTTATAAACAATTTTAAAAATATAAAGTGTAATTGATAAACTTTTATCATAATATTTATCTTTTTGTAATTTCTTAAAGTCTCTTATTTTCCGAATTCAAAAGTTCCACTTTCTCTTCTAAATTTTTCATTTTGATTTGATCTAATTATATCATTTAAGTCATATATTTGATCTATGATTCTAATTCTATTTAGAGTTTTTGATCCTTTTAACTGATAATTAGAGTTTCATACTTAATTTTTGGGTTTTCAATATTATTATCTTTTAATTGTCGCTGCAATGTACAAATTTCACATTATAAATATTCGATTGTACTTTATAATTATTAGTTTTCTAGATATAATTTCTTGCCTTTCTTTTGTAAATCATTAATTTTCTTTTCTTCTCTTGCTATAATAATGATTATTACTAATATTATTTAACTTTATTTTATAATAAATAGCATTTTGTTTTGTATTTATCAATTTCAATCAAATCATGTTATTCTTTATTTTATTACAAAAAATTATTTTCGTTTTATAAAAGAACTATAGTTTTTTCAAGTTCTTAAATTTGCAATTTATATTACATTTCTGATATTTTTGATTACTAAAATATATTTCAATATTTACATTAGATAGTTTTTCATTTTCCATATATTTTTAGATAACCTCACTCAATTTATTGTTTTCATTAATTTAATTAGAATTCATTTTTTCAAGTTAAACAATTCTTTATTTTAAAAATTTTATTTCATTCATTTTTATATTAGAAGTCGAATCAAATGTATTTTCTTTTTCTTTTACTATCTCATGCTGTTAAGTGGTATTCTTTTTCTATTGCATGAAATAATTTTGAATTTCACATGATTTATTGAATACTTTTGAACAATTAGGCCCCAAACTAGATTATGATGACGATCTTTATTAAGAATTGGGTTGTGATTAAAATACAACAGGTCTTAATTTTTCATAAATAGATGCCATATATATTTTAACGTACTTATTTATAATAATTAATTAGCTTTATCAATAAATCTTTTTGCATCTAATACTTATTATCCAAGAAATTATTTCTTTGCTAACTATATTTTTCTTTATCAAATCTCTTAGCTTGAGTTATTTAGATGCATTAAAGTAACTTTAAGAGCGGACTCTTGATGATTTTAAATCAATTAAAATAGAAGAGTTTTCTTTATGTAAATTTTATAATGATATTTAGATAAATATAAAGAATTTACATAATATTTTTTCAAGAGACTAATTAAATTATTAATTATATATAAATCATGTCAAGTCTTAAGTCTTCAATTACAGTAGGAATATTTTAGTCTTTAAGTTTTTGTGGTCTTAGATAAAAAATTTTAAAAAATATCGCCTTTTAACCACCTAAAGTGAGTTATTCTTTGAAACCGAGATTAGATGATTAAATGACAAAAAGTACTTTAACAAATTCCTCTTCACTTTAAATAATTGACTCAGAACATGAGAAACGATAGAAGTCTAAATCTTATGATGATGAAAACATTCATTAATTGGGTTTATTAGATTTGGCAGATGAACTAATCCAATTTACAAGTGAAACTTTGAGTCCTATATAGGAAAAGTAAAGATAATAATAACCAATAGAATATCAGAACCAGCATATGACTTTTATTTGATAGATGAACATGGTTAAGATATTCCAATTCCAAAATAAGAATATTTAGAATTGACTGGATATTTCTTAAAAGGAAGAAAAGGACATAGAATTGCATCCTTATATATATAGTATTAATTTCCTATAAGTGATTATGTTATATTATTCAGTCATGGGAATGCAAGTGATTTAGGTTACATGATTGATACATTAATTGGTAAGAATTATATTTAAAATATAATTAAGATCTTTGCAACAATTTAAGAATCAATATATTTGCTTATGAATATTCAGGGTATGGACTTTCATAAGGTAAGTGTACAGATCTTAACATTATTAACAATATTTAAGTAGCGTATTAATTCTTGGTTTAATAATTGAATTTTGATCCAACCAAAATAATTGTTTATGGTTATAGTATTGGATCAGGACCTAGTGTTATGTTAGTATCTGATATTGACTTCCCAGTTGGAGGTTTAGTAGTTCATTCAGGATTGAGCTCGGGTTTAAGAGTAGTTAACAGTAAACTAAAATCAACTCCTTTTTATGATATTTTTCCAAACGTTGACAGAATTAAAGATGTAACCTGTCCTGTATTTATAATGCATGGTATTGATGATGAAATCATTGATTTACAACACGCAAAATTATTGTCTAACAATTGTTAAAGATTATATGAATATTGGGAGGTTGAAAATATTGGACATTAAGGAATTGATACAAATGATGAGCATCGTAAAAATTATTTTTACAAATTAAGGGATTTCATAAAGTGTATATTTTATATTTATATCATCAGTAATATAAAAGGAAAATTAAACAATCAAAGAATTAAAAAAAAGGAATACAGCTAGTCCAAAATCAAATGGATCGTATAATCATTATTATGATAATAAAATAAGAGAATTTCATTTAAGTTGTAAGAAGATTGAAGATTCTGCTGATTATCCTCCTAAAAAAAATCGTTGATTTGTTTTGTTATAATAAAAATTTTTGATATTAATTGAATTTGTTTATGAATATAATTAATAATATTTTTAACAATACATTAATAATTAATTAATTAATATATTATTTGTTCAATATCGATGATGACTTGAATCTCTGGTTTTATTTGGTACTTTTGTAAAAGTGATAGGTTTAGTATGTTAATTGAAATAGTTTTATTATTTGAATCTATTTTGATTGATTAGTTTAATCTAGTTAGTATCATAAGCATCTACAGAAATATTCATTTTATTGGTTGATATTGATCTTTCAATAAAAGCAGATCTCTATGTTTAAAGAACTTATTGAAATCTCTATTAAACATTTGTAATTTTTTATTTTGGGGAAATCGAGATTATTCTATTGTCTAAGATAATATTATTTATACCATCAAATGTTGAGGATCTCTCCTTATTATTGAAACTATTAAGATCAATCAATTTTATGGGAATAGGATCTTTAAAGATTATTTTCTATTTAATTCTCTAACCAACGCTTTATAATTATTGATTCAACCAACAAAGAATTTTATCAACTAAAACAACATCCCTTGTTTCATTATGATCTTAATTAGTGTAATAGATAGTCTTTATTCCTTGATAATTACTAAAAAGTTTTTCTGTTTATTCATGTGAGACTACTGAATCAATATTAGAAGTAATAAAAAAGGCAGGTATATTTATAATTTTTAAATTATTTAAACTAGAAATATAATATTAAAAATATTACCAATTTATCTCATTTAGAGTAAAACCACATTGATTTTTGATTTCGTCTGACACATAGGATGATAAAGAATTCAAAATGAAATTTGGGATTTTAGTTCTTTTTGAAGCCATTTATACTACAATCTCAAATATGAAAATATAAATACATCTTGCAAACAAATGAAAGGACTATCAAGAACCAAGCCTTTTACAAAAACATTCTGAAATTATTGCATATAGAGTAATGCAACTACAGAACCCATTGATCTTCCCCATAATACAATAGTCTTAGCATATTAAGTAATATGAGTTATAACAGTTTACAAATCATAAATCTCTCTATAACCATAAGTAACTTGATTGCCATCTGATAAACCACTTCCAGTGAAATCAAAAGTAAGAAACATATAATTTTAATTAAGAACATCATTCACATATCTTAAGGCTTCTAATCTACAGCCATTAGCTGAATGCAAATAGATAATGCAAACATCACTTTAGACATTACCTTAAAAAAGGGATACTTTTATCCTTTGTTAACAATGATTCACTAAATCAAAATCGTTTCTAGTATATGTTTAATCTTGAATAGGTCCTAGATAAGTAATAAAAAATAATTTAATACCCAAATCATATTATTGATATTCAGCTCTAAGAGGCCTGATGATTTATGCACAAATTTAGTTAATTCCATTTTGAAAATATTTCATTAATATTATTATACTGTTAGATAATGATATCCTAGCAACTTCATAAATAGCAACTCTAATTTTAGCAGCAACCCATCACTCCTGCTTTTCATTTAAAAGGAATCATATAAGAATTCCCAAGAGAAACCCTTTTCTAGAAATACATGAAAAGTAGACTAAATAAGAAATAGAATCATAATATAAATAAATCACCTGAGTTACTGCCATTATAACCTAAAAATATTATAAACCAAACTGCTTATGTCATAAAAAATAAATAATGCTCATTAAAAAATAAGGTCAAGAAATATGTGACTGAGGTAGACAGCATTAGTACTACAAAAGTAGTTTAGAGAAGAAATCCATTAATTAAAAAAAAATAGAGCGAAAATTGGAATGATTTGGATGGATGGAATGTAATTGAAGAAACACTTTATTAATGACAACTTTTGATATACTTATGCTTTATAATATATAAATTTTACTAAGAGAACTATCAATAAATAAATTAATCATTGTTATGATTTCAATGATAGGATTTCTTTTTATAAGTACATCTAATATTTATTCAATAAAAATAAATCTTAAATGTTCACAATAATAAGTTTATACATTTTTTTTGAAAAATAAATATAGACAATAATGGGCAATATATGTCGATAAAATCCAATTATTGATAAAGAAAATATAGAAATCAACACATCCTAACCTCCACCTGTTTAATAAGTGGTAGCCCCGAAACCTGAAGAAGTTAAGGCTGAAGCCACCCAGAAATAAGTTTAGTAAGATAAATAATCAGAGTAACATGTAGAGGATGATTAACCTAAGCAAGAAAATGAAGTACAATAATTAAACATATGTATGCTAGCCTAAAAGAAAAGAATAAAAAAAGATGGCTAAAATAGCTGCTGTTATCGATTAAGAAGTCATCTATGAAAATGTTTAAAAGTAAGAAAAAATAAAAAGTCCCTTTGATTATCAACTATTGTTGAATGCTTTTGGAAATAGTTTTATATTTGGCTAATTACAACCTGAGGACAAGTAAGAACAGATTTTATGTTAAGAGTTAAAGTCATTGATACTATGTTTTACTGCACTGTTCATGATGGAGAGATGGTTTTTAAATAAGGAGACAAAGCAAGCTCTTACTTTTTGATAGAAAGAGGCTAATGCTAAATTATTATTAATAATGAAATAAAGAAAACACTCAAATCTGGTGAAGCTTTTGGAGAATTGGCTTTACTTTACAATGCTCCAAGATCTGCATCTGTCAAAGCTGTTGGAGGTACAGTATTGTTTTTAATAGAGATTGTGCGTTTTGGGCGATTGATAGAAATACAGTTAGAAAAGCTATTGAATCAATTTCGCAACGAGATTATGAACAGAATAAAGAGTTTATAAATAAAGTGTAATTTTTCGGTAATCTAACATTTAATCTTTAGAATCTTTGACTGATGATCAAAAAGCTGCCATCCCATCTGCTTTGATTAATCTTAATTTTAAAGCTGGTGAAATTATAGTTAACGAAGGAGATCAAGCAGATTCATTTTTTATTATAAAAAAAGGTGAAATCTAAATTTCTAGAGGAGGGAAAGAATTAAGAATTATGAAGGCAGGTGATTCTTTAGGAGAATAAGCTCTTTAATCTAATTCTGTTAGAGGGGCTACTGCTAAAGCTATAAAAGAAGATGTTACTGTTTTAGCATTAGCAAGGGATGATTTAACAAGGATTTTAGGAGATAAAATTTAATTCATTATGTATAGTAATTTGGAAAGATGGGCATTTGAAAGACATTCTATACTTAATAAATTAACAAAATTGTAAGTTGAAAGAATTGTTAGCAATATGTAACAAATTTAAAAGAAAGCAGAAGAATGTATTATAGAAAAAGGTTAACCTTGTAGAGAAATTATTATTGTATTGTAAGGTTCAATAAGATATGGTAAAGAAGTATTAGAGAAAGGATAAATGTTTGGGGATAAGTTTTTAGATTAAAGTGAAAATGTTAAATTAGGTGATCCTGTCATGATGAAGGATGATGGAATGATTGCTGTAATTACATTTAAATAATTTTTTGAAATAATTGGTGGTTCTTTAGAGTAGATATTTGCAAAAAATGAAAAAGCTCACGATAGATTTATTAAGAAAGAAGATGGGCAAAAATAGGATATTTATAAACATTTTGAATTAGATTAATTAATTTCTGTTAAAAAATTGGGCTAAGGTTAATTTGGAAATGTTTACTTAGTTTACAATAAATCAGATAAAAAAACATACGCCTTGAAATGCATTTCAAAAGCGTAAATAATAGAATAGAACCTTGAAAAACATTTAGCTCAAGAGAAAATAGCCTTAGAAACTGTTAATTTTCCTTTGATTATGCATTTTGCAAGGAGTTTCAAAGACAATACATATATTTATTTTTTAGAAGAATATATAAGAGGAATGGAGTTATTTGATGTTATTAGAGATATAGGATTACTGAATACTTATGATTCTCAATTCTATGTTGGTTCGTTAATTCTATGTATGGAATATTTACATCTCAACAACATTATCTATAGAGATATTAAACCTGAAAATATCATGATCGATGAAAAAGTATGATGAATACATATTAATTAGGGATTTATGAAATTAATTGATTTAGGAACAGCCAAAAATCTAAAAAGTAAAAATGGTAGAACCTATACGATTATTGGAACTCCTCATTATATGGCTCCGGAGATTTTAACAGGAAAAGGATACACATATTCAGTAGATTTATGGTCAATTGGCATATGTCTCTTTGAGTTTATGTGCGGTAATGTTCCTTATGCAGAAGATGCAGATGATCCGTAAATTTAATTAAAATTAATTATTAAGTTATGAAATTTATGAAGAAATTTAAAAGAAATCATTAGCTTTTCCTTCAGTTTTAAAAGATAGAAAAGCTAAGAAACTAATTGAGTAATTATTAAGTAAGACTCCTGAATTGAGACTTGGTTCATCATATGCAAGTTTGAAAAATAATTCATTTTTTGAAAGATTTGATTACGTAATTTATTGATTAAACAAAATAGGACAGTTTGATAAATAGAGAGTTAAAACCTCCATACTTACCACCTAAAAATAAATTACATAGTGATAAAGATATATAGAAAGCAATTTAGGTTGGAAAATTAGTATCTGAGGAAATAAAAGTATTAAATTAAATAAATAAGAATGACCCTGCAACTGCTTCAAATGTATATAAACCAGAGAAAGCACGTGATCCTAATTGGGATAAAGAATATTGATTTTCGAATAATTTCTTAAATAATAATTTATAAACTTAGTTAAATAAGTTAGGTAATAATATATATCAATTGTTCCATTTAAGCAATTTTCCATCAACCCATTCTCCTTCTTTTAAAACTCTGTTTGTTCCTTTATATTAGCCTTTTCCATGCTGTTTACCATCCTTCCAATGTCCTTTATAGACTCTTCCATCAGGCCAATAAAATTCTCCATAACCTTCTTTTTTATCATTAACATAGCCTCCAACATAACGTCTATTAAATTATGATAAGAAGTTTACCTTCCATCTGACCAACTAAATACTCCATGACCATCCATTTAATTTTCCTTCCAATCTCCTTCGTATTCTCTATTGTCTGCCCAAATATAATGTCCTTTCCCATGTATATTGTTATTAATGAACTCTCCGACATATGAACTACCATCAGGCCAATTAAACCTTCCATGTCCATGTTTCATTCCGTTTGTATAGGTTCCTTCAAACATTGAACCATCTGCCCACTTCTCTAATCCATTTCCATGTTATTGATCTTCATGCCATTCTCCTTTATAAAATGCACCATCTTTATGACTATATATTCCAAAACCATGAGCTTTATCATTCAACCATTTTCCTTCATAAAGATCTCCATCTGAATGAATTAATCTTCCTTCTCCGTTTGCTTTGTCTTATAACCAATATCCTTCATAAATTGATCCATCTGCCCAAAATTATTTTCCTCTTCCGTGTCTCAACCCATTTTTCCATTATCCATAATAGAATACACTTGGCTCAATTTCTACTGGTCCATAAAATGGTAGAGATTTTAATTCAAACGGTTCATTTTGATCGTAGTTAAATGGTTATAACTAATCTAACAATGGTTTGGTAAATGAATTTGTAAAGTCAGGAATTGAATCTAATTTCTTTAAATCTTATCTAAAAATATTGTGTTTTTTAACCTTATATGTTATTATACAATAAAGCTAGCATTTTGAGATTTAACAGTACTCTATGATAATTTACTTTTTTAATTCAATTGTTGAACATTTTCTTAATCTTCCAAGTTTGGTTTATTCTTGAAAGGTCTCATTTATTCTCCCCCATGTTCATATATTGATGGATCATCACATGTAGCACAATTACCCATAGAAATTAAAAATAACTGCAAAAATTATTAATTAAAATAAATATGAGTACAGAAATTGATATAAATAAACTTAAAGCAGAAATTAAAAATGACAAATAAAGAAGGTTGATTCTCTTCGGAATATTTGCGACAGGATTGATAGGACTTTATATTCTTGTTCATTTTTCTCCACATTTATCAGAGTAAAAAATATTAGTTTATTAAATAGGGCAGAAAGAAACATTGTTTATAGAATACCAAAATACCCTCGCCATATAGCGGAATTATTAGACGTTATTAATAGATATACAGAAAATAATCAATTCTATGTATTATTCGCATTCATCTACCTTTACATTTTTATGCAAAGTTTTGCCATTCCCGGCCCTGTGTTTTTGAGTTTGCTTTCAGGTAATATGGAATTATTCAGCAAAAAGGTCAATTATTTGGTCCAATTCCTGCATTCTTACTAGTTTGTTTCTGTGCCACTACTGGAGCAAGTTTATGCTATGGGTTGTCTTTTTCATTGGCAAGAGGACTCGTACTTAATAGATTTCCAAATTAAATTGTCAATTTCAACAAAAAGATATAACATAACAAAGATAATCTATTATTTTATATGCTATTTTTGAGATTAACTCCTTTGATACCAAATGTTTCTATTAATGTATCAGGACCTATTGTTGGTCTTCCATTTAAATATTTCTTCTTTGGCACATTAATTGGTAGATTAATATTTAAACTATTAGGTTTGATGCCTGGAAATATCATTCATATCAGGACAGGACTATTAATTTAAGAACTTAATGATTTTTCCAATAGTTATCAAGTAAAATATAACTATACTTTTACTTTAGGCTCTTTTGACTATGATAGGATTATCATTGATTGCTCTTTTGCCTACATTTTTTAAAAAGAAATTGTAAGAAATAGATGAAAAAGGAATAAAAAAAACTAAAGATGAATGACCATTTTATGATATACACATAAATAAATTTAATTATTTCATTTTAAAGTTTATATAAACGAACTTACAATGTTTGTAAATACTTAAGGTTATTCTGAATGAACCCAATGTCCGCAATCTTTAATAAAGTTAGCCTCTTTAAAATTTGGGAAAACCATACTCATTTAATGAACAGTTTCCTTGTTGACATATTAGGATTTATCACCACATATTACACAATGAGGACCTTACCAATTTGCATTTATATCTGTTAATATATTAGTTTAAAAATCATTTAATATACCTTACAGATTAATTCTCCACTTAAAATCGTATTATATGTCCTCTAAGTTGTATAATTTTAAAATCAATACTTCTCATAATAGTCTATTAAGATTAGATATTTGTCATTAATAATTGAGCAATCGCTTTATTTTAAGATGCTTCAAACACCTTGTCTGATAATTCATTGTAAGTAATTTTATTTAAGTTGATATTTACTAACTTTTTCAATAATTCATAAACATATGTTGATTATACAGCTTTAGGTAAAATATCTACTATGATTACTCCTTTAATTTTTTATTATACTTCCTTTTCATATTATTATAAATATTTGAATATTACTCTACCACCCAATGAATGTCCTAATAAAACAACATCATCGTATTCTTGAATATATGTTGAAATGTCACTTGCCATTTCTCCCAAAGTCATAGATTTAGTATGAGGAGATTCTCCATGATTTCTTAAATCTAACAAATGTATTGAATTCAGATGATTTGTTAGTAGAGGAGATTGAGATATAGTCTTAAAATTGTTTTTAGAACCCATCAATCCATGTAATATTACTAAATTTAGGTTGGAATTATGATAGAATCTCTTAAGAGATGATAATCCAATTGAAGACATTATTTATCAATTATTAAAATAAATTTTAGGTTTAAAGTGCATTTCAATTGATAATCCATCAATCGTTTAATTAATAGTAATAAAAGCAAAATACTTGAGTAAAATTTCAAATTTAAATTCATGTGTTTCAATCATAATGATCTTCGGCCAAAGTTTTTATTGCTGTCCTCATCAAAAGTTTGTTTAGTCATTTTAGAAAGAGAAAGTGTTCTTTTGCTAGAATATTAACTTTCGCTATAATATTAACCTAAAAAATCTAGAAACTATACTTTCCATTTTGAAAGTTTATTTTGACATATTAGTTAGACTTAAGGTTTGAATAAAATTTGATTAAGATGATGATAAAGTAATTTTAGAATAATTAGTTAATGAAATAGTTTCTGAATTTTTAAATTCAGAAAGATCTCCATCTTAGTATGAGTTTCGCTTTTTGGTCACTTTATCATACTTTGTTAAGCTAATTGTTTCACTTGTGTTAAGGGCATTCATTAAATATATTTTATTAAATTATATATTAAGAAACATATTTTTAAATAAAATTTTTTGATATGAACATTTTTTTCAAAAAAACTTTAGATTGTTACTTAAAGTCTCGATACATTAAAATCTCAATATTATCATGGATTTATAATAGTTTTTTTTACATTATCAAAATATAAGAATCATCGTTTAATAAAAACATAAATTGGCAATATATTACTTGAGTAATAGAATTTTTATCTAATTTTTTCTTTTTTAATAAATTTATTATGATTATAGCAAATAAAATTAAAATCTACCTTTTGAATAATTTAAAAAGAATTAAATGATATATTTATAGATAAAAATATAAAAAATAATTGATGATATTTAAACTTTA
>JPFM01000007.1:1107-200613 GCA_000733375.1 Paramecium sexaurelia | reverse complement strand
ATATCAGAAATTATATATACACTTCAAAGTGTTCTTTATTTTATCAATATTAAAAAAGCAAACTTAGAATATCACGATCGAATTTTTAATTTTCCGAGAATTTGAATTAAGAGATTTATTTAGAAATTTTGTAAATTAGCTTCAAATCAATTATACATTAATTTAATCCTTCTATATGAATAATAACATGAATTTACCAATGAACCTTATACTAATTAAGAATTATACAGATTCTTAATGCTATATAGTAAGGGGTAATAGGAAATGAAATTAATTAAAATGTTAATTTTGATTTGGATGCATATGAAAAATAGAAAAAAAATAAACTTATAAAATGGCTTAAGGAATTTATTCATGTCTAAACTTAAGAAAAACTTGATCCAATTTTTTTAAATATATATTAAAGAGATTTAAGAAATCTTTTATCTACATTTCAAACTTAAGGTTCTGAAAAATAATCTGCATTACATTCCCCTTCGATGTTTTTAAATAATTCTGTCTGTATGTGGCAATACTTGCATTACAAGGAAAAGAAATTATAATTTTTATTTAACTCTCTTCTACATGTTGATTATTCAAATTAAATTGTGGTTCTTTTGTAATAAGATGATGATGTTAAATATTAATATTATTTATATTATTGAGGACAATAAAATATAACTATAGTGGTATCGAATTATTATTATAATCTTTAAGCTAGAGAATATATTTAAATTAATACATTGATGACAATAATTTGACTGAATGTCACAAAAAAGCAAGTTTATCTGTTAAATTGTCTAAATAATATTACAACAAAAACTAAACGTAAAGTAAAATAATATACATTCATTCTTTAACAAGTGATATAATTTTTGAAATCTAGTGTTGTAAAAATCTTCTAGTGAGAAAATTAGAGAGAATATAAAATCTTGACATTAATTTAAATACAGAAAATAATCGCACCCTCAGCTTATAAAAGATTAAAAGCATATATCAAAATAATTAAAGAATAGAATAGTACCATGTATGTCCAAAATTCACCTATATCAGAAACAGGTTTATGATAGTTGGTGGAGAATTTTAGAAGTAAGATTATTAGTATTAAAATTAGTGATTCATCTATTTGCAACATAATTGAGATAGTCAAACTTTAGTTTTCTTAACCTAAATATCATTCATATATTTTAAAAAAGGAGAGTATTTTTGCTTTCAATTCTTTCATTCCGTGGCCTTATATGATTGTATTAGCTAATAAACAGAGTCCCTGTCAATATATCTTTTTACCTGGAGATTATGGCAATAAATTAAATTGGTACGATTAACCAATAGTAAACTTATATTAGAATTATGGCTATAAATTGACTACTCCTAAAGACAATTTGAAATTTGAGTGGCAAAAATTAAATTTCACTTATGACAATTCAGATTTGCATGAGGACCCTACATTAGGTAAAGTGTAGCCTATTCCTCTATAGTATTTCTCAAGTAATCAAAGTAATATATTGTGTCTGGATAATTCAAAAAAGACATCTTGGATTGTAGCTAAAACATTTAATGAATAGCTTCTATTAGGATATACAGGCAAAGCAGAGTTCAATAGAAACTAAAATGATTTTGATTCTGCTTCTTTTGATGATAATTTCAAATAATTGACCATTGTAGCTAAAATCTATGAAATAGAAAATATACTAATTGTAAAAGAGAAATTTTATGATACAAATAATGAATTAGCTTAATAAAAGGAAGTTCTTAATATCAACAATCAAACATATCTCAAACATTATACACTTTAAAATGAGTTTTGAGATAGTATGTAATTAAAAAATAAATACTTTATTGTTGTATAATTGAATAATATACTAATATTTTAAACTCATAAAGCCCATCTTGTCTTGTTTGTATCTTTTCTTGTATATCTTTTTGTTTTTGTTGCAGCCGTATGTTTATGTCTTAAGTAATTATGGTTATGATATTTTAGATCTTTCAAACCATAATCCTAAACCAACCAAAGAAATCCTTAATAGTCATGTGTTCTCAAGTAATACATAGCTTTTCTTCTTTCTGCTAACAATTTTGTAAGTGTTAAGGCACAATATTTGTCTTATCTATTTTTTTCCATATGATTCATCAAAGAGATCACTCTTTCATTCAAAACTGCTGCTTTTACTAAAGAGCTAGCAGTATCTAAAGGCCATTTTTAATATTTTTTTATTGCTTATTAAATGCGATACGCAACAATTTAGCTGTCAGTGGCATTGTTAAGACTAAATGCTTTTTAAACTAAGGGAGAAGCTTCTTTCATTTCTTCAGGTTCAAATCCATGTTAATATCTTTTTTTGGTTAGATAATATAATAATACCTTTATCCCAAGGTCAATTTGAAATCCTTTACAATTTATTATGCATTTTCGATAGGGGATTCTTTTTTATAGATAGAATGTAAGAATTTATGAGATTTTCGAACATAAATTTCACTGGCTAAACCTCCTTAAACTCTTGAAATGAATGCAACACTCCTCAATAATTACAATTATTTCGTAAGCATATAATAAAATTATTTATAATACTTGAATTATCAAATAAACAATATAAAAATAGCTCTTACTTATTGAGATTTAACACCAACCACTTCATTCTTTAGACTAAAAGTATTTTCTCTTTTTTAATCAAATATCTATTAATTCACATCTTAAAAATCAATATAGAGATTCCTTCAATTATTTAATTATTTGCTTTATCTTTTGGAGTCTCAAAATAAAAACTCTGGCAAATTAAAAGTATTTTATTACAAATTTCTTAAGTTTAAGTAAGATATAGTGAATTGGAATAGAAGGAGGAAAATAATTAGATTAAAAAAGGATTTAAAAGACGGTTTTAATGTGTAAATTATAAATTAACTAGTTAAAGTATATCTGAGAACAGCTATTATTTTGATGTTTTAACTTTAAAGCAATTAAATCTAATTATTTAAAGTTGCTATGTAAGTAAATAAAGAATGAATAACAAATTTAACTCAAAAATATTTGGATTCAATACAATTATTTCTTTTAGCTTTTTTATAAATTCTATCTAAATTTTTGAAATTTTAAATTCATTGATGAAGACAAATAAGCACTTAATACTGAATCTATTAAAAATAATTGATAATTTGTTTTTAATAAAAATAATTTATTTAATTATGGACGATTAATAAACAGAAATCAGGATGATGTATAAGAATTTAACCACAGATTTACGAAACAAATATAGTCCTCATTATAATCTTTACTAAGTATTATACTTTTTCATCGATAGAAATAAACTTTAGATGAAAAAATCAATTGTTTCAAATAAAATTCTTAATAGCCTGAATTGTATTATAAATGCTTTAGCTCAATTGATGAAAGAATGTAATCAAACTCAGTTCAATTGCAATAATCTTTTAATAAAATTGAAATTGAAGACTAAGGATGCTAGTAAAAATGCAAAGAATCATACTAATAGGATAATCTGAAATAAAATATATGTCTTAAAAAATGCATGGAAGAACTAAGAGAAAAAGCATTCAAACTATAAGATACCTTCTATCAAGCTATCTTAAAAAGTAATCCCGAATTTAAAAAGATTAAGTGAATCATAATTTATTCTTCATATATTTATATTATTTAATAAAGAAAACTCTTAGTAAACAAATGTTTTGAGATCATAAAATTCATTTACCTGATAATTCTTAATTTACTTTAAAATTTTAATAAATCTATTCTATCATTTTAAGTATATTGTTGTTTAATTCTCATTTATCCTAGAAATTGATTCATATAGGTATAAGATAACAAACTCTTCTATAATTTTTTGTAAATTCTATTAATTATTGTATGACACTTAGAAAAAGAAAGATATTTTTATATTTTTCTTTTCAATTTTTTAAATAAAAATTGTTCTTTTTGCCTTCAGCATAAAATTAATTAAATTGAATACTTCTAGAATAGGCCTCTTATTGACTTATCTTAACAAGCAGTAAGCAATTAAATTTATTCTTCTATACTAAAATAATATTATTATAGCCCTATTGATTTAAAATATAAATTGAATTGATAAACGGAAGTATTTTATTTTCACACTACATTTTTTATTAAATTCGAGAACATTTTTTTGAAATTAGTACATATTTATAAACAATCAAGGTGAAGAAGTATAATTTCATTTTAACCAATTCAATTTTATTTTCAATCAATAAAATAGTTGTATCTTATTGACTTAATATATTTTAATATATTAAAATTTAAAGTAATTACTAATATGGAAATTAATTGTATTTAATTAACGTTAATAGTATTGTTCTTTTAACTCCAGATATAAATTAAAAATATCATTAAATGATAATTATTAATCTAATTTCTGTAAAATTTACACATTAAATCAATCTATATCAAGGAAAACTGCAATTTAATTTATTTCAATTTAAGTCTATATATTATTTAATGATAAGATATATATTATATTAATTTTTTAATGGATTAAATTTTCTTAGACCATGAAGAATAAGAATTATCTGCTTTTAAGGATTTTTTAATTCAAACTATTTTACTTTCTCCTATACTTTATGCCAGTTTTCCAATTTGAAATACTGTTATATAGTTCATCGATGCTTTTAACAATTTTAATCTTAAAAAATGAGATGAGGAATATAATCTCTATTACTGACTTTAAACTGTTTCTGTACTCATAAAAACAAACAATTTAGGTAAAAGATCTTAATTTTCAACCAATAATGTAATTAAACAACTAAATTTTTGAACTTATATAGAAATTCAATTCGTAAATTAATGAAAGCAACCAAACTAATACAGACAATCGATAGATATAATAATTGATTGATAATTTAAAATAATATTAAGAAAAATAAATATTTTAATTTCAGTTTAATAAACAGATTCAGAGAATAATCTTTATTTAATAATGTTTTTCCAAATTATATATATAATAGTCAGTATTTTATTATTGCCGCTAATGGCTAATAGCATGACTTATTCAACGACTATACTTTAAAGTATTAGAATATAATTTGATTTAAATTATTATTTTAGAGAATAATCATAATTATTAATATGCTGTTCATTATATAATAAATAATTTCTATTCTATAAATAGCATGAAATATTCATAAATTATTAAGCCTAATCAACTTCTTTTTGATTGACATTTATGGAAATACTTTTAATTGAAATACCAGGAAACGAAATCAAGTGAGAAAGATAATTAAAAAAGTTAACAAATTATAAATAATTTTAGGAATAGTATTTACTTTAATATTTAACAAAAAACGATAAGTAATTTTGGAATAAGAAATAGAAAATAATATCTCTTTAAGTTTTTTTGAATTTCAAAGCCTTTAAAAATTATTTAAGATGATCGTAATATCTATTATTAACGAAAATATGATAAGCTTGTAATTGAAATACTTGAGAAGATTAGATAAAGTGTTGATTAATAAAAAAATTTAAGTTATTAATTTTTATTTTTTAGACGTTCCCAACGTTTTTTGATTAAAATATATTTCTAATATTATTAGAAGTATATATTATAATTCTTAATGGAGATCAACGATTTTATATTCACTATTTACGATTAAGAAATTGAAACTAATGAAGATTATCATAGTCCTATATAATCAGACAGAAATATTCGTCTATCATTGTTTGGACTACATAGTCCTGAACCTTCGATTATAGATAATATTTCAAATAATGGAAGTTTGTTTGATTATAATTTCTCAAACAATGATAATTCAGGCACTAAATGCCCTGAAATAATTATATCAAAAACCAATAAAAAAATTCGTAAAAGAAAACAATAAAAAAGTGGACTCCTTAGTAAAAATGAATTCATAAGCATTTTGCAAAGGATAGATTAATGTCAATCTATATAATATTTATTGGATCAATTGTCTTATACTGTAAAAAAAATGAAAGAACACCTATAAAATAAAACAATCAAGACTTGCAATAAATGAAATATCTGAAACTTTCTTTTTAAGATATTATGATTTATATTTTATATACATTATCAATAATAATAATAAATGTAAATCTGATATAAAATCTAATTATCAGCTTTTTATAAGTATCAATAAAGAAATTTGATAAGAATTTAGAAATAATTATATTTTAATATTTAAAGCATCAAATAATTAAATTAGAATTAAAGCTTAAAATCAATTATAATAAATTTTATTGAGAAATAATATCAATGTTAAATTTTCAAGTTTTCATTTAATCTTATTTTTTAAATTATTAAAAAATAATACATTACATCATATATAATACATCTCAAATATTGAAAGTATTCTATTCAAACAAAATGGATTAGAGCAAGTAATATGAACTGATTCGATTGTAATAATTTTGTTATATTTAAAGGAAAAAGATATATTCATATTAAAACTGTGATTCTTAGGAAGAATATTAATTACCACATAATTTCTATTATGAAAAATACTTATTATTATTATTAACCAAATATGATTGATTTTGAGAAGACTGTATATTAAAATTTAACAGAGAAAGGTATGAATTGATTTGATTAGATGTATATAAATTTAATAGCGAGAAATGTTATATAAATCATAATTATTTTTTGTTAAATTGATTATTCAGAAAAATGAAGTCAAATCAATAGCTCAATACAGATGAAGATGAATTGATTACTGATGAGCCATGGAGACAATATATAGAATAGTTTAAGGATTTAAGATAGAAAGCACACTCTAAAGCAGATTAAGAATTATAACTTGTAGCAAGATTAGAATAAAACTTAAATCTAATTGGTAAAGGTCCTAAACCAAATCCTGATAAAGCGTAATTTATTCACAAGGCTAAATGTATATTACTTAAGCTGAAAAGGGACTTACAATACTTTTTTGCTGATGATCATGAATTAACACTCTAATGCATCACAATTTTATTGCTTTAAATATTAGAGGATTATCCATATATATTTAATGAGTGCCAGTAATAAATGCTTGAAATGCTCACATGTTTGACTTTAAAAGATTATACTTTAATACTACTTATAAACTCGATAAGTTTGAAGGAGTATATAAAGAAATTAACGAAGGAAATATTCTTAGATGCAATATAGTATAATCCTACTAGCGAAATTCTATTTCTATTAATTGTTATGATGATAGCTCATTTCGATTTCATAAAAAATCCAGAATTAGAATTAGTTTAATTAATTGTAAGATGCTTTTAGCATTATTAAGATCAAAGAGATAAAACATTGAAAGAAAGAGAAGTCTATGAATAAAGAAAAAAATTTGAGAAAAAAATAAGCAGAAAAGGAATGGAGAAGGAATAATAAGAAATACCTCCTGAACTAAAGTACATGTAAGTCCCATAGGAAACATGTAGAATATTGAAATTAGGTTTGTCATTAATTCCAAGTAATATATGTTAAATGCCTTCATCATATAAATATTAATAATCTGAAGAAATAATGAAAGAAATATCTCCAAATGTTTTTTTTTGTACTTTGAGTTTTAAGATTAAGTAAACTTTGGTTCAAACAATTAAGGAGAATAAAAGAGATTTTGATGTTGTTTAGATGTTAGTAGATATAGCAGGAATGCCCGAATGTTTTACTCAACAAAGAGAATCATTAAGAACTGTTAATATGTTTTTAGAAGGATTTGATGATACATTATTGTGGATTAAATTTGATTCTACAAATTTATTTGACAATAGTAATTTAAATAATGTATTAATCTATGGGGATCCAACTAAATTGACAATAGATTAAGGATTATTTTATGATGGTTGTGGTTGTTTTTTTGATCGAAATTAAGTACTTTAATTAGAAGAACCATTAAAAATTAATAGAAAATAAATTGCAGTATCATTTTGGATGGTTATGTTTAATCCAGAAACAAGTAAGACAAGAGGTGCTTAGAATAATTATTAAATACGTACTTTATTAGGTTCTAGTGATGGATTCACTTCTTTGATTATTTCAGATGCTTACTCACAACTATTAGGAGTAACAAATGTTAGTTAAGATAATTATGGATATAAATTCTTTGAGCCCAAAAATTCTGAAAAAAACTTTTCAGGTTGGAATCATGTTGTAATAATATTTGATAATGAATAAGAATCAGCATATCTATATTTGAATGGATCTTATGAAAGTTAATTGAATAAAGTTGTTTCTTTATTTGATATTCAATTTATTGGAAATAATGCAACTCTTGATTAACCTATTGGATATGTATGCGATTTAAGAATCTACCCAAAAATCTTAAATGATTAAGAAATCAAAAGCTTATCATATTATGATAAAAAATAGGTGTTAATTAACAGTAAAAGTGATCTTGTTGACTAAATACTGAGTAATAGAATTATTTTGGATTTTAAAAGATTATTAGGATATTTCACTGGTAAAAATTCAGAAGCATTAATTTAAACACTTTAAATTCTCTCAAAATTATGCTAAGCTACAACCATTTTCAGATTAGAATGTGCTAAATATGGAATCTTTGATTTGGCTATGTAACTCTTGCCTTCCCATAATTAATAAGTATCATATTATGCTGGTATGTTAATAAATAATATGAAATGAAAAATAAATAAATTACTAATCTTTATTAACAAATTTATATTATTATAAGAATATTCTTAAATTATATCATATGAAGGAGAGAATAAAATACTTGAATGATAAAAAAGTGAACATAAAAGGAAAATATGTTGCTTATTGGATACAAGCCAGTTAAAGAACCAAATATAATCACGCACTCGAACTTGCTATTTAAAAAGCAAATTAAGAAAAAATTCCATTGTTTTGTTTTTTTGGTCTCACTAAATATCCTGCTGCTAACCAAAGACCTTATCATTTTATGTTAGAAGGTATTTAAATTATTTTACAACAAAAGGGTTGTAATAATTGAAAATTAATCTTGCAAATAGAAAAATTTTATTTGGAGTTGCTAAGTAATCTCCAGATGATTTAGCTATCTCTATAGCTAAAAATGCTAGATTATTAATTGTTGATTGTGGTTATTTAAGAATTTAAAAACAATGGAGAAAAAAGGTAGCAGAATCAATTGATTGTTAATTTATATAAGTTGAAACTGACGTTTTAGTACCGGTTGAATAAGCAAGTTAAAAAGAGGAATGGGCAGCAAAAACAATTAGACCAAAAATCTAGGCTCTCACTAAATAATTTGCTAAAGAATTGAATGAAGAAATATTGATATAGTAAATGGATAAATTACCATTTTAAGAATACGATATATCAAACATCTAAAAAGTCATAGATGATTTGGAAGTTGATAAAAGCGTCTCTATCGTTTAGTAATTTAAAGGAGGGGAAATAGAAGCTCAAAATAGATTACAAGAATTCTTAAATAAGAAATTAAAAAATTATGCTAAAAATAGAAATGATCCATCCTTAAATGCAACATCTAATTTATCTCCTTATTTGCATTTTGGAATGATCTCTCCATTATATATATATTTGGAAGCAATGAAATTTCCTGCATCAGAAAGTAGAGATTCATTTTTAGAAGAATTAATAGTAAGAAGAGAGCTATCCATGAATTTTTGTTATTACAATGATTTATATGATAAATATGAAGGTTTACCTGATTGGGCAAAAAATACATTGTAAGAACATGCAAAGGATAAAAGGGATTATATTTATACACTAGAACAATTCGAAAAGGCAAAGACACATGATGTTTATTGGAACTCTGCTTAACTCGAAGCAATTCATAAAGGTAAGATAAGCGGATATATGAGAATGTATTGGGGGAAAAAAGTAATAGAATGGACAGAATCTCCTTAATAAGCATTTGAATTTTTGGTTTATCTAAATGATAAATATCATTTGGATGGAAGAGATGCAAATGGTTATACAGGAGTTGCTTGGTGTTTTGGGAAACATGACAGACCTTGGACAGGTAGAAAGATTTTTGGAAATATCAGATATATGATTGATAGTGGTTTAAAACGTAAATTTGATACCGGATAATATGTAACTAATGTGAATTAGTTAAAAAAATTATCATAAAAATGAATTTATTAATTATATTATATAAACGATGAATTAAGATAACATGTAGAATTTGTTGAACAAAAAACAAACTTTTGAATCAAAATATGAAGTATGAATCTGAATTAAAAAGGAAATTGTAGCATTAACATTACGAATTAATTAATTATAAGACTCTGTATAAAGGAATCTTGATTTAGATGATGAGCATATGACTTTAATCAAATTATAGAGAGATCAGTCGTAAATATATAAAGACTAACCATTTTAGAAAAAAACTGCTAGAGACAATATAAACAATGATTAGTGAGCTTGAAAAAGGGGCTGTAGGTTTCGAATAAAAAAAATAAGTTAAGAATGCAAAATAATAATTGACAAAGTAGAAGGATCGATATTCATAATTATCTAAAGAATTAAATAAATTATCATTTAGTTAGATTGAACATGATGATAAGAAAAGTCAACAATATTATTAGAATTCTGAATAGTAGGAATAACAATATACAACTGAATCTTTAGATTTAGAGTAGCAAATGATTTAGGAAAGATAAGAAGACATAAATAAAATTTAAAAGCAATCATTAACTTTATAAAAACTAATGGGCGAATTGGGATTAAAAGTTAATGAGTAGGGTAGGTAGAATTTGTAATTAAAGATTAGTAACTTGATTTGGTGGTGCATGATCTACAGTAAACAAAATCAAATGTTGAAAATGCAAATTAAGAAATTAGAGAAGCAGCTCAAAGTTAAATATAATCAAGATCAAAATATTATATTCTGTTATTTATTGCTACAATGCTGTTGCTTGGGACATTGGGAGCACTTTTAATTTCTTGATTAATAAATATATATATATATATAAATATTTTTATTAAAATTCAAGGTAACAATTATTCCTTAATTTTCTATCTTCTTATTAAATAGAAGATACTAACCCCAAAGATGGCTAATATTAAGAAACCTAATAAACTCCATAAAATTATATTTATAGCTTTATTAGTATTATTCTGACGATCTTATACACACCAAAAATAATCTACTACTTATTTAGTGACTAGATCTATTTACTCAAAATAGATGTGAGTAGAATTATGAATAGTCATAATACCAATTCCATCATTATATCCAGTCTAATAAACTGTATAAGGTTAGGGTTCATCTAAATATATTCATAAATTAATACAAGGTACTAACGGTGTATAATATTCTTGTCCTGCAGATCCTTCTATAACATAAATAGGAGCAGCAGAATTCTTGACTAAATGTTATTCTGGTCCATCAGTTATTAATCCAGTATCTACCTAAGTTTTATTATTAATAAAAGGAGCATCTCTTTCATAATTATGTTAATGAGCTGACATATAAATAGCCACTTTATATTTAGTGAATAAATCAGCGAACTGTTTTAAAGCTATAAAATTTTATGAGCATTAATCATCACTAGAATCACTACAATACATTGGGAAATGACTATTAACAATTATCCAGGGTACTTTATCTCTATTTAAATTTGCTTAACTTAAATCATTCTCCATAATCTAAACCATTTCATCTATTTCTTATTAACTACCATCATGATATACAACATTGGTAGGATTGTAAAATATATAATGAACCAAACCCAAATCTACACTGTAAAAATTGTAATAATTCTTTCTAGTATTATATTGATATTTATCAGGAGATAGAAACGAAATTCTATAATAATCAAATTCATAATTAAATCCCGAATCATGATTCCCAGGAGTTGATAATAATGGATAATATGAAGTGAATGTTGTCATATTCCTTAACCACCAATCACCCTATTAACAATCTAAAGATTCCAAATCATAAGCCATATCTCCTTCAAATATTAAAGCATCAAAATCATTTTAGTTAAATTAAATTGATTAAAACCAATCAAATGTTTCTTTAGATTTGTTTCCTGTCCAATTAGAATCCATATCACCAAAAAATATTATCTTATGTTATTTATCATCATTTTCCTTTAATGGTACCTTGAATTAATATTTATTACTTTTAATATCTATTTATCCATATATTTCATAATAATAAATTTAACCAAACTTTTGTATTGTATAAGAATTTAAAGAAAAAATATTTACATAACTTACATATGTAAAATAATGAGTTGAATTTTCATAAATCTTACTCATATTCAATATTCTAGTTTCTTTAATCTTTATCCATTAATCTATGCCATTCTCATCAAAAATATGCAGGAATCCTTATGGGCAATAAGACTATTAAATAATTAACAATTTATTACTTAAGTATTATAAGTTATATCAATTATATCATCTTATTTATCATAATTTGTATAATAATATCCTAAACTTATCCTTTAGCCATATGGAGCACAATCTTAATTTGTTTAAATCAAAATGGTTTTTTTAATAAATTCATCTTATAACAATTCATTATTTTAAAAAGATTTTAGTGAAAGAAAAGTTGAATTTAGAATTTAAAACTCAATTCTAAATTATCTCTGAAATTGATTTCCCTTTAAAAATATTATTTCCTTATTTTATGGTTATGTAATAAATTAGTCATACTAAAAGTGTGATAATTAATTCTTGCAACTAATATCACCGAATAAGACTAACCAGAAATCAAGATTATCTTATATATGTTTTAAAATTTTGTTGATCTTACATTAATGTATAAAAATTAAAGCTATTGATTCAATTTTAAAGCTCATTACATCAAGGTTATCCATCTATAAATTGAGAAACGAATTTTAATTCAATATTTAAGGATTTTCAAATTAATTTAATATTGAGAATGTTTAATTACCATTTTTCTCAGGTAATCTCAAAATTAGAGATTTCTTTCCCAATGTAAAATTGTAATCTATATTACTTTATAATGAATCATTCTAATAGATTTTGGTTGTGTACACATAATAAAGATTTTCTACAAATACTGATTCTACTTTCAACTAAATCTCATTAAGCCACAAATATGGAAGGCATTCTTCCTAAATTGATGAATCAATAATACATAGGATTTATATTGAATTTTTATCATTGTCTAACCTTCACCTTAAGAATAATAATCACCCAAAATCATTTATTCATCAAAAGTATTACAAATCTGTGTTTATATTAAGTGAAAATTTGCAATCACGAAAATCAAAAACATTAATTATAATATTTCTATATAATTTATTATCAACTATAAAAAATATAATACAGCCAACTTGTTAAATTAATCTTTTACGCTTAAATGACTAAATATAAGAAGCTCCATCAATACTTATAAAATATCGCTTAAATAAACATAATCAATAATATTTCGCATCTCAATACTTAAGTAACAGAATAAAATTTAATAACTACTTCCTCATTTTAAAGTTTATTTTTGGGTTTAATAAATAATGCGAATCATTTCTATTATATGTATTTGTAATTAAAATTAGAAATTTGCAATCATATTTTGATCATAAATTTTGATTAACTAAAATAAATTAAATCTTTTTAATAAGTTGTTAAATATGCTATTTTATGAATAAATAATGAAGAATTTGCATTTGAACTATTTGTATACAATTAATTACATTATATTTTAGAATGTATTGTAATATCAATTATTTAGTTTTTTATAATTATAAATATTATACTTATGAACTTGAAATTAATTAATTAAATTTCCAACACAAATATAAAATAACAAAGATGGCTGCCCAAGTTGAATCAGCGAAAATGCTCATAAGTTTAGGAACAGCAGGACTATTTGGTCTTGTTTTGATAAAGAACTGTTTCTTTACAGTTGAGCCAGGACATTGTGCAATTAAATTTAGCAAATTCTTTGGTCTTTAAGATGAAAAATATAAAGAAGGTTGGCATTTTAGAATTCCATATTTTGAAACCCCAATCGATTATAATATTTAAACTAGACCCAGACAAATCAAAGCTAGTACAGCAAATAGAGGTATTAATTTAATAAAATGTAAAAAGACATGTAGAATGTACTTTTAACTCTAAGAGTACTTCATAGACCATATAGTGATGAATTACCAACAATTTATAGAACATTAGGAATTGATTATGATGAAAAAGTACTCCCTTCAATTGTTAATGAAACAATGAGATCAGTTGTTGCTTAATATACAGCATCATAATTAATGAGTCAAAGAGATTAAGTTTCATTTAAAATTAGATAAGCTCTTGATTAAAGAGCAGCATAATTTAAAATTGCTATTGATGATGTTTCAATTACAGAATTAACTTTCGGAAAAGAATATTTAGAAGCTATTGAAGCTAAATAAGTTGCTTAATAAGAAGCAGAAAGAGCAAAGTTTGTTGTTGAATAAGCAAGAGAAGCAAAAAAAAGTATTGTTATCAAAGCTTTAGGAGAAGCAAAATCAATTGAATTAGTAGGAAAATCTGCTTTAACTAATCCAGGTAAATAAAAATTTAATATTAAAATTAGCATTTTTGGATGTTAGAAGAATTGAGTATGCAAGAGAAATTTCAGCTATTTTAGCAGAATCTAGAAATCACATTATGTTGCCATCAGATATTTTAAAAATGGATGCTACTGCCCATAAATGAGTTTTAATCATAAATATTTAATATTAATTTTTTTAGTTTTACTTTTTATGATTATCAAAAATATATTATATTATTCATTTTTTAAATAAAATCATCCAAATAACCATTCTTTTCTTTTCAAGATTTATTCTTCCCCATTTAAAACTGCTATTAATTTTTATTTTTCCAAATTATCAATCTATTTTAGATAATCGTTTAATGCTTCATCAGCTTCTTTTGTCCAAAGTAGACTTTCTTAATTATTATAAAAAACTCTTAAAAGTATATTAAGATCACCTGAACATTAATACATTCTGACAACTAGTTCTTTATATGAAACATTCAAAAAGTTCGAAAGCAATTTTAAAGTAAATTTTAATTCTTCAGCTTTCTATTTTTATTCCCTATCTAAAATCGTAGTTTATTCATAATGGAAAGGACGTTATTTCTAATTTGATTTATCATATTTTGATCTAAAATTTAGCATAAAAAATACGTAGCTGATAATTAAAATTTTATATTTTATTTTATTTTTTTTTAAACAATAGGTTCAGGATTATCTTGGATTTAATCTTTAATTTTGATATTTTAATTATTCTTTTCTGATTGCCCTTCATTAATTGCTTACTTTTTTGGAGTTCCAAGAAGGTAGTAAATTGGAGACTCAACTATAGCTGAAATACTCTTTAATTAATAGTAATTCTCATTTAGAAGGTAAAAATTTAATTATCCAAATATACCATATTTTTATACAAATTGATGAATATTCTAAAAGTCTTAACTTGTTAGATTTTATAAGTATACTTGATATCTTAATTCAATGATATAATTACCTATTCTTTATGCTTATATTTGATCTTTTTAAAATATGACTTAGTTCTTAAAAATTTTTTTGACTAACTTTTGGTAGAGGATATAGTTTCAAAATTATTTATAAATCATCAAATAGAGTGAATTGCTCATCAGAAATTTATTCACCTCTTTTAACAATATCAATTTTTTATTCTTATATCACTTTTGAAAAAGCATCAAAGTAGATTTATTGAATATCATCATTTACTTTTTATTTCAGTTTTTAATTTTTCATATTTATTAATTTGGAGGGATTCTAAAATTTCTTAAAATATTTGTTCTTCAACTAATTCTGGTCAGAAAATTTGATGAAAAGAACAAAGATGCTAAACATCATCATTTTTCTCATTCTTTCGTTTAAACCTAATTTTTTTCTCTAATTTCAAAATTTTCTTGATGTACATTGATCTAAATTAAAATAATCCTTTTTTAATAGAAATAATTGTTAATTACTTATATTCAATTTATAATTAAAATTTTGACTTTTTGTGCTTGTCTTTTTTGTTTCTGAAAAAAATTGAGTGAAATTTTCATCATTATTCACAGTTATAATAAAAATAATTTTTATGTTCATTCCTCTATCTTATATAGAAAATCATATCTTTAATAAGTTTTAATGGATTATAGTTAGACTTTTACTAGAATGAGTAATAATTACTTTTTATATTCACTTATTTTATTTTCAATAAATTTATTTTAGCTAATTAAATTTGCTTAAGCTGTTCATTTACTTGTTTTTAAATAGTAAATTTAAGAAAAGTAATGTAGGATATTCAATAATTATAGAAATTTTTATTAGTGATATGAAAATTTCAAATTGAGAATAACACAATTTCAATCAAAAAGCTGTGGAGGTATAAGTTCTGATATTTCTTAAGTTATTTTTTGGATAGTAAAACTATTAAAACTAACAATAATAATATAAACTTTTTTAGTGATAATGGAATTAAAATATAAACTCTTCAAAGAAAATTTAGAGAGATTAATATGAAAAGCTTATATAGAAAATTATTAGAATTGAATTCATAATGGTTTAATAGGAATTAGAAATTTAGATAAAAATAATTGATGCTTATAATTATCTATCAAATGATTGCTGGTTCAAATAAAATAACTTTCTTGAATTAAATTTAATATGAATATTATTTACCGATAAAAACGAGGACCAACCTTCTGCTTAAAACAGCAAAGCATATAATATTAAGACTTCTTTTAACTTCATTGTTCTTATAAAGAATATTAAAGTTTATGGTTAATGAATATAAAAAAAACAAAGAAAAGTTATAAGACAAAAAATGAATAATTATCATTGCTAATTAACCGCAAGTAATTAAACTAAATTGTGGTAATTAGGTTAATCCTTCTTATCTTGTTTGTGAGGAAAAGTCACTTCAAATTTTTTTGAAACAATATCAAATATAAAATTTCTATTAATCAATATGCTTAAATCAATATATATTAATTAATAAAGCATGAGTGTATATTATTATTTCATAATTATAGCTTTGATAATTGAAATGGAATATTGATAAATAACGATAAACCCAATATTTAATCTTCCTTTTAATTGAAATCTATTCTTTTTTTTTTCAAAACCTATCCTAATATAGATAGA
Organism: Paramecium sexaurelia; assembly: GCA_000733375.1. Lineage (NCBI taxonomy): Eukaryota > Ciliophora > Oligohymenophorea > Peniculida > Parameciidae > Paramecium > Paramecium sexaurelia. The sequence continues at coordinate 183,597 of JPFM01000007.1, read as the reverse complement.
ATTTCTAAACATAACTCTTCCAAATTTAATCATAAAAGTGTTGTTCTATAATAAATTGACAAGGATAATCAGATAATTTTATAACTAATATTAATGATCAGTTTTTAATTTTTTTTAATAATATTTTTATGACCTAAAGAATAAGGTCATATAGTTATGTTAAGAAAAATTTAGATGGATCTGGTTTAGTAAAAGAAAACTCAGTATTAAAAGAAAAGGTCCATCGAATGAAATTTTTGGTAGAAGACAATTTAGATATTATTATCAACGAACTTGATTAAGACTTAAAGGAAAAAGCATTAATCACAGATATCTCAAATGTTTTTATAATTATTTAAGAAAATATAGAAAGATGGAAAAATCACATCAATACTTTAACTAATAATACAAAAATTTTAGAAACTAAATTAGAAAAATTAAAAGAAAATGAACAAAAAATGAAAATCAAAACAGAAAGTGATATATCTTAAATTACAGAAATTGTATAATAGAATATAGTTGAGAAAGAAAATATAATAGTTAGATTAAATTAATAAGTTTAAGATTTATAGAGTTAAATAGACATAAATAAGTAAAAGCTGAAAGACTAAATTCTTCAGACAGAAGAAGTTATGAAATAGCAATAATAATAATTAAGACTTCGAGTAACATAATTGGATAATGATATTATCTAAATTAAATAATAACACTAATTTGAAATCTAAGCAATGTTACATAACCATGAAAAAGATAGAAAATTTTTTAAAGAAGAATTAGATAATCAAATTAGTTTAATAGAGTAAAAGTACAAAAAATATTTCTTAGAAAATTAATAACTCTAAGAAAAATATTAAAATTAGATGTTATAAGTTAAATCAATTAAATAACAGAGGGATATTCTTGAAAAATAATTGGAATAATAGAACTAAAAATATAAATAAAATATTGAGGAATTAGCTAATGAGAGAAAAACTAAAGCAAAAGATAATAAATTGTTATAAGAATAATAAGAGATTAATAATTAATTATAAAACAAAATTTTGATAGAAGAAAAAAAATAATAAAGATTAAAAAATGAGACATAATAATTATAAGATTAAAATTAAAATATATTGCAAAAAAATATTTTAGAAGTAAATTAATTTAATTCTCAAATAAGTTAATTAAAAAAAGAATTAGAGTGGAAGGACATATATATTGAAAATCAATAATAAAACCATTTATAATAAATATTGATATAAAAAATTAAATATGAAAATATACTTGGAAATCCAATAAATTTTGAAGGAGAATAATAAAAACAACTTACTTAAGATTTTTTCTAATAACATGATGATTATATTTAGATACAATATGTCAAAAATTTAGAATAATAAATTAAAGAGCAAAAATCTTTGATTTTAGAAAAAAGTTAATAAAATGCTGATAATATAATGAAATTTTAGAAGCTTCAATAAAGTTTATCATAATAAATAGAACAAAAAGTAAAAGAAACATAATATGAATGCAAATTATAGTAAAATAAACTATAGTAGGAATTTGAAAATTACAAAGAAAAAATTTTATTTGAACATAATTATAAAATTAATATATTGTAATAATAACTATCATTTGAGACTGATAAATATAAAACTGAATTGAAGGATATTATATAAAAATAGGAACTATTAAATAATTCATTATAAGAAAAGGAATAATTAATAATATATTTATCCGAATAATTATAATAAAATAAAGAATAGTAGTTAATTCATAAATAATAAGCTGAAATTAATATTAATAATCTATAAATAACATAACAATAATAGTTAGAATAGATAGAAAAACATCATTCATAATAATTAAATGATATTAAATCTTTATTAAGTTAATCCAAAAGCTAAAATGAATAATTGAATTAGTAATATTAATAATTATTAAAAAATAATTAAGAATTAAGAAGTGAATCAAAAGAATAAAAATAACATATTTAATAATATAACATAAAAATTGATAAATTGTAAAAAGAGTTGTAAATTTAATGGGATGTAGCAAAAAGTTTAAATGATAGATTACGATAATAGTAGATTGAAATAGAAAATACTAAATAAACATATAATATTTTTACAAAAACTACTCGCATTCCAGGCTTGATGAGTAGTGAGTTTAAACTTGCAAAGTTGAGAACATCTCCGAATAACCGTAAATTGAGATCTATCTCAAATACTAGAATCTAATAATTATAAAATTTGTGATTATTAACTTAAAAAGTAAATTTATAAATTTAATAATATCTATAATCTTACAATAGATTTAAATTGTATTAAAATTATTTTTATTATGTTTATAAAATTAATCAATTTAATACGAATGAAAAATAAATTAAAATATTTTGTAATTAAAATTAAATTACAATGATTTAGAATTGATTGTTCTTGATTATTAGCATGGGATAGATATTTTAGAGTCTTGGCTGAAATAGTAGAATTAATTTACATGCAAAAAAGACTTGATAATTTAAAAATTTCAGATAAATTTTTGAAATTCTAAGTAAAAGTTCTAAATTTGGTTTACAAAGAATTCTATTTATTTAAAAACAATATATTAATAAATGACTAGGAATGATGATTTTCAGCAAGAAATTGAACTAATTTAGGGGCTTTTTACATTCGAAAGAGAATTTCACTTCTAAAGTAGAATGATATTGAGTGAAATTAAATGAATTTATTTTGTAGCGATTGGTAAATTAATTATTAAGTAGAAAATTAAACTTTAAAAAATGATTAATCCATATAAACTTTAATAATGATCAATAAAATCTAATTCTTTATTAAAAATAACATCTAATTCTAATAATTAAACAATTTTAAGATAAAGGAATCATGATTAAAATGCAATTAAATAAATAAAGCCTAACTTTCGATATGTGTAGATGAAACAAACAAATGAAATAGTTAGAATTTTATTTTAATTAGATTATACATCTTTAAAATTCCAGTTTTCTTAAAGTCTATAAAATCTACTATTTACACTAAAAATAGATTAAAATTATGATGGTGTAATAATAAATTTGATTTAAATTTAATATGGTTTTAATTAATCAGAATTAACAGAGTATTGCACTTAACTTAGTTAAACAATATTGAATATTTAATAATTAGATATTTATCACTAAATGGGTGTGATTGTTTGTAATAAGAAAGATTAGTATAAAATTATTAAAATTTAGATGAAATAAAATGTTTATTTTCTTTTATTAGCTCAATTTTTAGAATAGTTAATGAGAATTTATTCATAGAGTTTATCTGTACATTGAACACAAATCTTTATAAATTTAAAGAGGATTAAATTGTAATAATTTTGTCTGATCTAACTTTTAAATAGAATATAATTAGAAAAACAATTTATTCAGTATTAGATATAAAATATTATATTCTTTGTAATCATAATTTTAAAATAATATCCCAAAGTGTCCTCTTATTAATCAAAGATTCAAGATTAATCATAATGCCCTCTACTTAGAAAAGAAGTCTTCTTTTTTGAACTGCATTTACTTTTATTTATTGAAGTTTTAAATCAATATTATTGTTTTAAACAGGTTATTACTGGACACAACTATAATAAAGTTATAGTAGTACCTTTCAAACTTGACGTCAATCTTAGTTAAGTTCTCCATTTTAGATAGTGTCTTATTTAATTATTTAATTGCTTATTTTCCAATATTTTACCATCTAATATTAATTAAAAGATTTACAAAATTAATTTCACCTCCGATAGATTTCCAAGTTTTTTCAGGCATCTTGATAATCCTATGATAGTATTATCAGTGATGTCTTGATTTCCATCTCCCCAACCTTTTAGATTTAATTCCAACTTCCCTAAATTACTTAATAAACTGATTCCATCCATTAAATTTTTTGCTCCTTCATCAGTTATACTGTTATTTTCGTATGCCCACATATTTAAGTCAAGATTAAACTCATTCAATTAATTTTATAATATTAAAGCATTGGTTATATATTACAATGATTTATCTGTAATATTTTGATTCCAATATCCCCAACTAATTATAAATAATATGATTTAATACCCACACAAAGCTAAATTTAACTCTTCCAAACTTGAAAGCTTTGATAATCCATCACTCAAATCTCTTACTCCTTTATCAGTTAAGTCAGATAAATCTAGATGCCATCTAATTTATAATTTTTATAGTACTTTTTGCTTAAATCTATAGATAATTTTTTCTAAGGCTAAGACAAAACAAGTTCAGAAGACAAAGTTTCTACACACTTATCATTTAATTATTATTATTATTAAAATCTAAATAAACTATTATCATTTACATTTCTATCTAAAAAGGAGATTTAATTCTTTATTCGCTTCTGATGATTTGTGAAGCAAGTTTCTTCATTAATTTAACTTTTTTGATATTTGCTTTGTTATTTGGCTTTTGAATCGTATTTTATTATCTTTCATATGGTACACGATAAATGCAGATTTCTGAGCAGACCTACTCAAAATTATGATTTTTGTTCATTTAATTAATAATAAAAAAAAATAAAGTATAGATTATATGAAAGAAAGTTTCTTGAAACAATCTTTAACATTAAATGAATACAATTATTTTTGGAAGCAATTTTGAACTTGAAAAGTATGAAATTTAAACCATTTTTCTAAATAAAACTCATAATGCATTATAAAATAGCATATATGCACATGACTAATTTTGTGTTGGATAACTTCTTCCATATACATAATGTAAATCTTGATCAACAAATAACTATGTATATTTTAATTTTAAATTACAGATATTTTTTCATCATCAAATTTAAACCATTTCCCTTATATTTTAGTAATGCATATATAATGTCCATATAATATACCCTATCCTAAATGGATTATGATAGTTGTTAATTCATAGGTTTTGGTTTGTTTTTAAGCATTAATACGTAATTATTATGAAAATGGAATTTTAGTAGACACTTTAATCATCTAACCATATCTTTCATCGTATTTAAATCTTTTTAGATGAATTACTAAAACATTAGGTAATGTATTCAACAATAATCTTTAATAAAATCAATTATTATACCTTTTAGTTGCATCTTATTTCGAATTGCATTTATCACAAAAGAATTGATTTTAACCATTTAATTATTCTTCTTTTGACATTTATTATAAGCAAGTGTTTAAACTATAATTTGAAAATAAATCTAAGGACAAATTACAATACATTTCTTCTCTTTAAGATACTACTCTTTATTTTTTTAATTACTTGTATGACAATTTAAACATTCAGTTTATGTTAATTACTATCCTTGAAATATTTATTTTATAAAATTGTTTTATTTATCTTTTAATAAATCTTCACACTCATTAATAAACCACATATAAAATTCATGTGAATCTTGATGATATTTGCCATCAAAAATTTTATTTTTCGTTTTAATATAATTCATCATTTTCTTAGTTGAAATTACTCCTGTTTTCTATTTGTAATTTGATATCGATGAGAATAATAATTTAGTTAAATCTAATAAATTATTTTAGTTGATTGAGCTTTAATACTATAAAATCCCATTCCTAAAGTCTTTGCAATAATACAATGCTTACAATATTACATTTGAATAGCATATATTACTTGGCTTAATTATGATCTAATTATACATTTTCAAATCCAATCAAAATTTCCCCATCTGGAAAGTCTTATCCCAATTACTTTTCTAAATGAATATTTTAACTAGATTATGTTACTCCCATTATTTTAAATTAATATATAAATAAATTTCAATAATCTCATTTACTTTATTATACATATTTATTTCTTGAATATTGTAATCTTCCCCTTTTAATCTTATTTAATAGATTCCTTAAAATCTTTACTTTAGCATTTTAATATAGAATATTTTCTTAAATCATTCAATTTTTATATAGTTCAGTGTTTTACTAAAATGATTATTACTACTGATGAATGTATATGGTGTTTTCGACTCAATTTCTTAAATTTAGAATGAAGAAATTATAAATATTTATTGACGTGAAAATTAATATTTATCACAATTCAAATCATTTCTAGATAAACTCAGAAAAAAGGTTCTTTTAACAATATTTATTTTTATATACAATACCTGATCATTTCAAAATGACTCACTTTAGTTTCTTTCATAGGTTATATTATATTTTTTATAAAAAATTACTTATAAATCTTAAAATAATTCTACGATTTATAATAAATATAATGAACAAGGTTCTTTAACTTTTCTCTATTTATTTAATAAAGGCGTCTAAATATTATATCAATGAATCGATAATAAATTTATAATCAAATTTATTATCTATAATTTCCATAATATTTAGTAGACTTTAATATCCTAATTAAATTCAGGAACATATTTGTATTATGAATCTTAGTTTTAGCTCATTGTTATATTGTAGCTTAATTGTTTGTAAATTTATCTTCTATTTACAACTAATTTTTCTTTTATTTATGATAAGTTTTAATATTGTACTACTTTTAAAAAGGTTCTCATTGTCAAATATATTTTTTTATTTAATCAATAATCAAAGAATAAAGAGAGAGTTTAATTAAAAATATGCTTAATTATATTAAGTATTGATATTAGAAAAGAAATGAAAATTATATATATTTAATAGAACAGTTTTGAATAATATAGTTTGACTCATTAAAATTTATAAAATGCTCATGCATTCAAATTAATACTTTAATTATTGTGAATGCGAACTTTTATAAAGATTATTCGAACATTTCAAGTGGATGGATAATACTATATTATGTTATGATACTATTGAAACAGAGAAGTGCTATTTTTAGAATGGAACTTTATATACAATTTATTGCTTTTTATGAAATATAAATATACTTAATAAAAGATTGTAAAGGTTTATCGATTAACTTACATATTTTGATGTTAATAATAAAATTTATTAAGCTTTTAATTGAAAATATAATCAATATTATTAAAGCAACCTATCAAATAGAAGACGATGGTTATGATAAAGATAATTAACTGAATAAATACGATGGATTGTTGGTTATTATCATAATCTTATTCAGTTGAAAATAATTATTTTGATTAGAATTAAATTATACAACCTAAATTAATAAATATTATATATGAGCGATCCTTATGATTGGCCATTTCCGAATAGAAAAGATTTAATGTATTTGTCATCAATCAGTATAAACTATATTCATAAATTAGATAAAAGAGATGTAGGAACAGTTAGGCCTGATAAATTAACAGGATAAGATTTTAATCTATAAACAAAAGACATAGATGGTAACTGAATTTTCAAAGTAGGTGCCTAACCATGCATGAAACCATATAAATTTACAAATAAACCAGACTTTACAAATGCAACAGATGATATAGCAGGTACACGTTCAAAGGTATTGATCCCTTAAATTGGAAGAGATGTATAAAATTAAGATTATTTGGAAGGGATTCTCTCTTAATAATCGTGATATCAAAGGAGCATATCCATAATTGAATAAATTTTAAACAACTAGACCACCAACTAATCCAGTTGATCCTGTATATGTTCTACCAAAAGCTGTGCCTGTGGAACCTTTGCAACCAAAGTTCATTAGAGATTAAATAAATATTGATGTATAGAGAATATTTATGAAAAGGACATTCCAGGAACTAAACCAAATCCTCCTGCAGCAAAATTAAGAAAAACTGTTCATATTTTTGATGAAGTAGATGGAGCAAAATCAAAACCTGCTTTTATGCCAAGAGATCACATGGAAATAATGGATGTTAAAGACATAAATGAATATAGGGTATTTAAATCATCTCGTGTAACTAATCCTCTTGAACCAGAATATTAATTAAAAGATGTTGAAGGTTAACCAACTAATTCAAAATATGGCTTTGTTAATGGAAGTAAGAGTAGAGTTTTACATCCATAATTAAATTATCACACAAAAAATTTAGATACAAATGATATTGATGGTTGTCATGTTGGAGCTATAAGTGATCATTTTCTTATGAGATAAAAGAGATCTTAATTCAGAGCTATTAATGATACCAAAGATGTACCTGGAGCTTAAGTTGGTACATTAAGAAAAGGCTTACTTAACTAAAGAGGCACAAATCCATTAACACCTGAATATTAATTATTAGGAAGAAATGAAATTTATAATCAAAATTTACCTCGTACAGCTTTTGAAAGCAATAGACCTAGTCAAGTAGGCGATAAACCTAAAACTTAATAATCTATAAGATCAAATTCATTAAATAAAATAGAATAACCATTATCAACAGCATAAAAATTTGATTAGTTTATAAAGAAATGAAGTAGATATCATAAAAAATTTACTAGTTCTAATTTTTAAATGGATTCAGAATGTAATTTCTTTTCTTATTCATCAAGCCATTTTGTTCTTTTCCCATCTTCCCAATATCCTATTTTTCGATCATCACTTGTACAAATACCTATACCATTTTACTTGCCTAATTTGTATATCAAATTACCATTATTCCAAGTAGATATTAATTTCTTCCCATCATTCCATGTAAATTCACCAACTCCATGCTTCTTATCATCTTAAAAATGCTATTTAAATTCTAGCACAATTAAATTACCCCTTTAAACACTTTTCCCTCTGGAAATGTTAGAACACCATAGCCATTCATCTTAGATTTCTTCCATTATCCTTTATATACTTTTTTATCTGCCCAAATCATAGTGCCTTATCCTTCTAATTCATTATTAGAAAAATCTCCTTCATAAGTTGTCCCATTTGAAAATTTTATTACTCCTTAACCATGTTTCCTTCCATCATAATAGAATCCCTCATAAGAATTTCCATCTAACCATGTTTCTTTACCTTTTCCATGTTGCTTATCATTTTTCCACTTATTTATAAGTCATATATTGATACATTTCCTTCATATCGCGCCCCATTTTTGCACACATAAAGACCAAATCCATTGCATTTGTCATCCTTCCATTCTCCTTCATAGTAATCTTCATCTTCGAAAATCAGTTTTCCTTTGCCATTCAGTTTTCCCTCAAGAAATGATCCTGTATATATACTCCCTGAAGGCCATTTAAGAACTCCTTAACCATCCTTTTATCCATTCATCCATTCTCCTTTATATGTAGTTCCATCTGGAAATGTTATTTCTAAATGAACTAAATCCATACCTTCTAATAAGACTCTCTACATTTTTCCAATAGTGCTCTAGATAAGTTAATTCTCTTTCTTTATGCTACCTATGCTTGCATCAGATTTGCCTTAATCATTATCAGCGTTAAATCTCTCCGTTTCTTTATTATTTCTTTATTGACTTTCTTTTAATGATTTATTTTTTGACAATACAACTTCTTATTTATCATTCCCACCTTTACTATTGATTTCCTGATCATTAGTACAGCAAGTATTACTACATGTTGCACCCATTTATATTTAAATAATTAAAATATGATAAAAATAGCTATCATAACAACTGTTATATCATTAATTGATATTATGGTTATCACTCTAGCTTAAATTGATACTTTGTGATAAAGTCGAGCCTGAATACATATAAGGATAAAGTGTAAAACAGGGGTAGGTATATTATCACACAAATTATGAAAACGAATAATTAACAAATATTTATCTCAATGTAAGAAATATGATTATATATCAATCTTTGTATTCTTACATGGTTTCAAACCGTAATAAGAATTATTAAAATTTAATAAACTCTCATTTTTAATTCATGGATTCATTTTAAATACATCAGAGTTGATTAGTTTTAAATCGTAAATTTTTTGATATATTAGACAGATGTATCAAAATTATTATTAATATATATTCATTTATTATTAAAAAGGTTAACTTATTGCTAAAAATTCAGGAGTGTATTGACTATCTTGTTGTGAAAATATTTTTGTTTATTAAGGAGGTAAACTAAGTTCTGGTGTACATGACAATTGCATTGATATTTAATGACCAGGGAAGAACGATTAATTTTACTCACTTAATTTATTTTCTTCCTCTTCATATTATAATTCATCTTATTAAGTCATCTATTTTATATGATTAACATCACTATTTAAATGAATATCAGGAGTTGAAGGTAATTTGCAGATCTATCCCATCTTAATTAGTAAAATATAATTTATATTTTAACTATTTAAACTCTTTCAATCTAATTTATAATGATTATATTTTTTAATGAAAGATTAATGTAAAAAAGAATCAAAGCAGAATGATAATTAGTATTTTATGTTCTTTATAAAGTTCTTTGATAGCAATATAATTATCAAGTTTATAAGCTGTTTTTTTTCTAGTTTTAATTTAGTTAAGAATTTATTTAAACTGAATGATTAAATCAAAAGATTGCTTTGAAAAATTCATTAAAATTTCACTAAGTTTTAAAATGATAAATCTATTATTAATATTAAAAAGAATATTCAGTTTGTAAATGAATAACCGAGAGTTTTAAAACGCAGAATTGTTAAATAATTGAAATTTGCAATAATTTTTTTAAAAAATTTTGTGAGCTTATATATTAAATTTCCATTAAAGTCTATAATAGATTTCATTTTATAATAAATCTTAAATTATAAACTAAATAATGTATCATAAATATATTACATGTAAGTTTATAAATTAAATAATAGAACAGAATAAGACTAATATGTATGTTAATATAATTGTTAAGTTAACAGTGATCGATATTATATTAATTGAATGTGTTTAATATGGTAATATTTAATAATTATTCAAAAGGTAACTTAAAATGAAATATACTATATATTTTTGGATTGACTTTTTATTCTATTGCTATAATGTTGATAAGAACGTAGTAAGATAGAGTTTCGATAATTGATATTCATTAAAAAAAGAACGAATTATTGATTAAATATAGGGTATTTATATTAATATAATTTGAATTTAGGAATGGACAATTAGCCTGGTGAGGATTACTCTGACTTTTTTAAAGGTAATAAAGTATAACAATTAGATCAGTTGTGCTAGTAGGTGATGCTGGAGTTGGAAAAACACATTTGATGACAAGGTAATTAATTTATACATTGAGAGATATGTGAAAGGGTGCCTACCTAAAAATGCAGTACCTACAATAGGAATTGAATTTGCAGGAAAGACAGTTACTTTATAGGACGGTAAAAAAGTTAAAGCATAAATTTGGGATACAGCAGGACAAGAGAGGTATAGAGGAATCACTAGCACGTATTAGAATAAATTAAATTTAGTCATTTTCGAAAAGCAGGAGGAGCATTGGTTGTTTATGATGTAACAAAAGAGAAGACTTTTGAGAGTGTTGTAAAGTGGATGGAAGATTTGAGATATTAAGCAGAACCAGATGTTGTTATTATGTTGGTTGGCAATAAAATAGATTTAGTTGAAAATAATGGAAGTGCAAGGTTTGTGATGTCTTATTTATGTATAGAAAAGTGTAAAAAGAAGATGCTAAAAATCTCGCATAATAACATAAAGTATTATTTGAAGAATCTAGTGCTGTTACAGGCTAGAATGTAGGATAATGCTTTGATAAATTGCTTTAAGGTTTTAATATTCATATTGTTAGAAATGTATAAAAATAAAACTTCAAACTCTGGTTCAGGGAACGTACATATTTTAAAACCTGATTAGCCCCCAAATCCTGATAACTGCAAATGTTGAAAATCCATATATATTAAATCCATTTTATAATAAGTTGTCAGTTCAATATCTTTTTTAAAATCTTTTATTATTGTGCTTGCATAAAAAGATTTACATATAATTTTATACATTTCATAACTCTTACATATATATTAATAAATAAAATATTTTGGTTTGTCAATTTTCTTGACTCTTTATTGTCAATTGAAATCTAGAAAGTCTAGCTGTTTGCAAATTAGTCTTAGTTCTCAATAGTTTGCTTAGATTTCTTGAAGATGAAAACGGTTCGCTCATAATATTATCATATTCTTTTAAGGATTTTTATTCTCCAAAATCCATATTATAAAGCCTATTACAATTTATATTCTTACTATTTATATTAAATTATTTATCTAGCTTATTGTATTAAGTATGTCTTAATCAACTAAAATCGTTTTCGAATCAATTGTTTTCTCTCTTCTGAATTTCTGAATAATCTGAAACAGTATTTATTATTTTTTATTATATATGGGAATTTAAAAGATATGTATCTTTTCACTTTATCTACTTATTCAGATAATTTATTAAAGTAAGCGAATAGGATTTTTGTGATTACTCTAACAATAAAGAAAATGTTTAATAATGCTAATAAAAAATAGCATGGTATGACTATTTCTTCAATATTCAAACGTTATGAAGTGTAGATAGTTTATGCCAAAATAATCGAAACTTTACAAATTGCTGTTTATAAACTATCAATTTTATTCAAATCTCCAGTCTCATAAGGTTTATATTAATTTGTCAAATAACCATAAAGTAAAAGCACAAAAAATATCAAGGATGATTTAACAGCTACATAATCCTCATAATATATTAAAACATATATAATAAATTCTTTCTCTAATATCTTAATGGTTTCCCAATAATAAGTCTCTAATTTGTATTCATTGTACAAATAACCCCAAATCTTCCTTACCTTGCTAGTATTTAATTTCACTCTATTGTAATAAACAACAAACCAAAAAAGGAGTGGTAATAGTATACCTATAATAATAAAAGAAGGAATAATAAATAAATATAACCATTTTCTATGTTAATTAGTATTATAATGATATGCAACATTTCCAGTAATCCATTACTCATTAGAAATATTTCTGTAAGACAATAAAGCTACTAAGCCACTAATAATATTTGGAGATAAATATATATAAATATAAATTAAAGTTGTCGTTATGAAAGTAATGCTCATCTTTTTATTATTAAAAATTAATAACATTAAATGTAAACCAACAAAAAGTAAAATGTAAAATGCCACCATAAAAAATCCCCACAAAATTCTAAAATACAATATTGGGATACTAGTCATCTATACTAAGTAACAATCCAATGAAAAAGACATAGATTCTACAGGATTTCCTACAGACTTAAATGTTAATAATATCCCAACTGGGATAGATAATTAAAAAGTTGATATTGAGGTAATAATTTATAAATAATTAGTAAAAACCTTAAGTAAGACAGAGGTTTAAGAAGCTGAAAAAATAATATGTTTTCCAAAGGCTTTTAATTTAGTATAAAAGATAAACTCTTCAATTAATTTAATTGTGCTATTAACTGATAGAAATACAGACATTAATGTCCACAATAATACAAAAACAATTGTTACAATATTGGCAGCAATATCCTCACAACTTGAGCATGTATATTGTTAAGAAACAGAAAATGATCCTTGTCCTTATATATTGTAGAGATCACACTATTCACAGAGTGCTCCTATGTGTCCAATATAGCATGATCTATCTCCTGTATACCATCCTCCTTAGCAATTAAGTTTTAAATGATAACATTCTTCTATGTTATTACTGTAGTAATAGGCTCTCCAAAATCCTTCTCTCAATTCTATCATTGCTGGTTGTAGATTTTTCATTTTGACTTCATCTCTATACTCACACTTCAAAGCATCAAATGCTACTGAATATTAATTTTAAGTAGTATCGCATTCTATACAGCCTCCAGAAGTTGAATTAAAATATTCTCCTAATTAACACTTAAAAGTTCTTAGTTTTATTTATAAGAAGTAATTTGTAATAACGTATTTTTTTTCATAAGGAAATATTTCATTAAATTAAGGTACTTATACTTAATCACAATTTACTGACAATAAAAGAACGGTTTAATAATCAGATTATGGATTAAAGTAAATAATTAGGTCATCTAAATTATAATCTCCAGAGGTTAAATTAAATTCAATTTTATTTTTTGATAAATATTATTTTGTTATTTCTGAATCAAATTTTAATTATTAAATCTCTAATTCTTAAGTATCATTAATTTCCTATGCATATATCTAACAAAAAGAATTACTTAGATCAATAATTTATTCACCAAAAGAATTTATTGCCAATATCCTTAAAGATAAATTATAGTTTAAGTAGGAATTTGTTGTATAATCAAAATATTTATAATTAGAAATTTTAATACCAGATGGTAATAAAAGAGTTTATGTTTTTAGGCTTTCTCCAAAAATATAATATGGTTCAACTAAAGCTTCTTCTATTATTGCTGTTTTGTTTTAAAATACTTTCTTATTTTCCAAAATTATCTACGAATTCATTTTTATTTTTAATTATTTAGGATATTCTAAAACATTGTCTCCGAAACTTTAAGCCTTGTTATTTTTTATAAAAAGATTCATCTGATTAGTTAGTGTCATTTGGTTATTTCTCAAATAAATACCTCCTGCTATATTAGCCGAATTATTAACAATCATACTGTTAATTATACTAATTTAAGTGTTATTAGAATAATAGTAAATTCCTCCTCCCTTATACTTAGCTTCATTGTAGATTAGTTGACAATTGTCCATTAAGAAATTCACACTTGAAATATAACAAGCTCCTCCATATTATGCTTTATTATTGAGAAATTAACTGTCTTCAATTTTTATTTGAATATTAAACTCAGGAATAAATTCAATTCTTTCTAAATCTAAAACTGATAACAGTCTCTTCTCTAATTCTTAGCTATCTTATTCTAAAGATTTCAAAATTGATAAACATCCTAGAGTACCACAAGTATTATTTTGTATTTTCATTTTGCTTATTTTTAATTTCAAAGTTGAAAATTCGAACTATTATATTGATATCAGACCAAAATAACAATCACTACAATGACATTACTTAAATTCTATATTTTCTAAAAAAATTTAATGTAATTCTTAAAAATTAGTAAGTTCTATCAAACTAAAGTTGCGATCATATTGTGTCGAAATTAAATTTAAATTACAATTTAATTAGTTAGTGTTATTATTTATTTTGATCTCAACATTTGGATTTGAGAGAATTTATGATAAATCATTAGGGCAAAGCAATCTATTAATTATTTCCTAAGATTCATAATTACAATCTTTATCAGTAAATTTATGTACTATAAGAGAATTTATCACCAAATTCTTAATAATGAGAATAGCTTTGATATCTATAATTAAATTACATATATATATTTACCTTATCTAAGTGTAACTTTAATGATAGATGATGCAAATATTGTAGAATTTGTAATCTCTAAATTATTAATATTAATATTGATTCCATTATATACTTAAATTAAATCGATTAAATGCATTTATACAAAAGAGTTAGATATTGTAAAATTGCTATATTAAATATAAATGGCTGAATTATCCTTTTAAAATGGTTCAACATCTTAGATTGATAGATCCTGGATCTATGATAAATAGATATTAAACTCTTCTTCAGTACTTTGAAATAGAGAAGAATCTATAAAAACATTTGATATAAGTGACTGCAATTTACTTGGTGAAAAGAATAATATAGAACTTTTAAAAGAGAATGTATTTAAGATAGATACATTTTATAGAAGAATTTAATTTTATGTTCTAGATGCATCTATAAAAATAGCCCCTCCTTATGTTCGAGAATAAGCTTTATTAATTTAAGTTTCAGAGATTAATAAATTTAAACGACTTTTCGAAGCATCTATATATAGAACTCCTCCAGATGAAAATTAATCACTATTTAAAATTGTTGATGTATTTTCAAAAGAAGATTTGGTAATCATGATTTTTCCTTCTGATTTTGAGTTTATATAAAAAGCACCCCCATTCACTGCAATTGAATTCTTAACTATGCATTATAGCATAATCAATTCATTAAGGAAGAGATATCCACTTCCACCTTGACTCATAATCCCAAACATTTCTTTGATGATATCATTATAATTTGATTAATCAACATGTATTAACAAATTTTATTGCAATAATGTAATAGAAAATTAATTCTAATTTAAAAAAATGCAGTTTGAAATGTAAACAATTTCTGATTTAATATATAAATTTGAATCTGAAGAATTAGTTACTAAGTTTTATTCAAATAATGAATCTTGGATTCTTACTTATCCCATCTGAGAATCAATAATTAATGTGGATGAAGAATGTAGTTGAGTGTCATCTTCATATTTATTAAGAAAATTCTCAGAAAAAGTTGAGTTTTGAATATTGATTATTGTATTTCTGTATGTTTAGATTGATATTAAAGATGAGATTCTATTTAACTAAGTAACTATGAGTATATTCTAAGTAAAGATTGAATTGTTAATTGTAAGCAAATCATTTCCCACTTAATCACTAAGGCTTTAACCTTCAAATATAAAATATGGGTAATCAATAATAATTAAATTAGATAGATGTATATAATCAATATATACTTAAAGAAATGATTTAACACTCAAAACAAATGGTAAATCTAAATAGTAAAAATTTCTAACACAATCTATTGAGGAATGTAATGGTTTGAATTCAAATTATGGATTAAGTTCGATATTGAAATTAATGATTTCAAGATATTTACTGTTTTTAATTGTTAATTCTGGATATCCCAATCCTCTAGTTAATTTCAGGTCTTTAAAAGTACAATAACTACATTCAAAATAGAGTTAACTAAGATCACTTGATACAAAACTATATGATTATTTACCAACTTAAACATCAATGTATTCATTGTTATACAAATACAAGTTTTAAACAGATAAACTAATATTTTCAACTTATTATTATACAAGATAAATTAAAGATTTTTCTTAAAAATATATATTATTTTTAAATGTTATGTTTTCGAGAGTTAAATTCTCTGAAGATTTTCTTACTTGGATTGATTCACTAAATTTTCCATAATTAGTAATGATATATCCAAATTGTATATAGCATTATTCAACTTCAAAATCGTAGATATTTAATGTGTTTCCTATGAAAAATGAAGATTTATCTAAGAATTTGATATTAACTAATTTAAAATTTTTAAATTGAATTTTTTTTCCAGAAAGAATACTTATAAAATAGGATGAATTTTAAAAGATCACATCCTTTATAGTGAAATTTTCTAAATATAATTCTCCAATGTCAAAGTTTTTTAAAAAGTTGGAAGTAATAAAACTAGAATTTTGAGTAAATAAAGTGTTCTAAATAGTTACATTTTTAAATGATATTATACTGTTAAGAGTGTTGTTTTCTGCAAAAAAATAGAATAAAATTGAGTTATACAAAACATTATTAAAAATGGTTAAATTTTCAACAATTAAATATGAAATTTCTTGATTTGTTTATGGATAATACTAGAAAAATAAAGAATCAGTCAGATTTAAGTTAAAGTCTGTATTTGTAATTGTAAAATGACTTGATCTGTTACAAATTATTGAGAAATCTAAATAGTTTGATATCCAAGTTTAAATGAAATTTACATTTTTAAAAATTACAATTTATGGATAATATTGATTTTCAAAATAAAAAAGATGAGTGACATTTCGATCAGGTGATTAATAGTAAGGTAAAGGAGACCAAAAATTGATATTTTCAATAACGATTTTATCAAAATTGATTACCATAAAATTGGTTTTTGTCCTAAATATAATATCTTTGTTAAGAGTATAAATTTTAAAATTAACCTTTTTTAAATAAAAGATATTTTATTTTAACAAGTTTTTAAACTCCATCCCAAAATCTTAATAGTAAACAGGAGATTCTAATTAATAATTTATACTTATTTCTTCTATCGTTTAAAGATTATAATATTCTAATATTTACGGTGTCTCATAATCACTCCATTTATCATATACTGAAATAGAATAAAAATATTAATAAATGTCTCTTAAATTTGGATTGGTTTCTTAATCAATAGCATCAAGCATTTCTCCAATTGTTTGAAATACTTTAAAACTGGCATCTATCGTTTTAGTGCATCTTTTTAATTCACCGCAAGTTTAAAGTGTCAAAATTTCGGGTAAAATAGACTTATGTTAAATATAATTATCTATATAGTAACACTTGTGGGAATATTTGAGGTATTCAGAGGTTTAATTAAAAAATTAGTTGATGGATTAAATTTCTTCTGAAGTTCTCGGATAACATGCTGAGCAATATAATGGACAAATCCCACATTATGATTACATTTACTGCAATTAGTTATCAAATTAATAACTTCTTTAGCTATTAAATCCTGAAGATTTGCATTTAAAACATCTGGCACTAAAAGAATCGATTATCGTTTCATCTCCAACCATTCTGCAATCTTCGCATTTGTCATCACATCCTTGATAGCAAATATTATTATAAAGTATATGACTATCTTTACAACTTAAACAAGCTAATTTTTATTCAAAGATATCAGAATCAATTGCATAAATTTCAAAAGGATGTTAACCATTATAATTTACAAAATGTTGATAAAATGCTTTAATCTCCCATTTCCAATAGTCATTTGTTCCAACAGATTATTAAGCGCAAGTTTTACATGAAGAAGGGCATTATTTACATAATCCACTCTAAATATTTGAATAATACCCTTCTTTACATACAATACAGAATGAATTTAATTCAGAGGAGTAATTATTGATACATTCTAAACATAATTCAGATTCTTCACAATCAGTAGATTAAATTGATGTTTTTAAAGATTAACTTTTTAAACATGTAATACCGTTATTTTCAAGTAAACTGACTCCAACATCACATTCTTTCATGTCATCAGGAAATAATTCACATTTTTTTGTTTCAAATGAATAAAAAAATCCTTTCTTACATTAAGCACATCCTAATTAAATTTCATACATATCTAATTAAATATAATCTCTATTTTTGTCTATTGAAATAATTAATTCATTATCTTTCTAATAGGTGTATTCAAAACAATATTAGCAATTTTAAATTGAACAAATGCCACAATTTATTCCATCCAAACCTAAATAGTATTTGGAACTATCTATACAATAAAAACACTATTCTGAATTACACTATTAACAGTTTTATCCACAATTTAAACATTAATTATTTTCAAAATACTATTATTACAGACATGTAAAGTCATACTAGCAAAATTCTTCATCATTTTAAAAATAACAATAAACACATTTTGTACATTATTTACAATTTCCTTAATCTGTTAAAAAATAATCTAGATCACATTAATGACAATAATATTCTGTATCACAAGTAAAACATCCTTCTAGACATTAATGACATTCTCCTTAAAGCATAAAATATCCATTCTTACAAAAAATTTGGTTATAATCGCTATATTAACCTTCAGATAATTAAGGTGTGAATTCTTGATGATTGTCAAAATTAATTTTAAATCTTTTATGTAAATAAATGCATACATTTCGTACAAAGAATAATATCTCTCAAAATAGTAAAAAGGAGATTCTGCTTATGTAGAAACAAAGTCAAATTCACATACTAATGTTTAATTAAATATATTTGGACTTAGATAACATAAAGCACAACTTAGCTTTACATCATTAGACTTATGTGGACTATGATAAGCCAATAAATATACCAGGCTATACAAGCACCATGATACTCAAAATATCCGTAATCACATTATATATTAGATTCATCACATTTATAATAACCAGGCTTATTACATAGTATTTCAAGATAATTTATCTTAAACGCACCATTAAAATCTGATAAACCTTATCAATAGAGTTTATATATAATACTTTTGCATTCTAAAGTTTCATAATTCTCTAAATAGCCATCCATACATACACATTAGTTATCATTTAGAGAGAAAATTCTATTTGACTAAAGAGAACAACTTAGACAATCATTTGCTGAAATCCCTTTACAAGTTTAGCATGATTTATGGCAAGGAACCTCATAAGATGATTCAAAATTTTTTTAACAATAATGCTAAAACTTCCATTCACTTAAATATCCTTAAAAATTATTGATAGAATATGTGTCCCCTCCAATATAAAAATATAAATTCACACTAGAAAAATGATAGATTTAATTATTCCATTTGCATTCAATAAATTTGTTATTCTAAGGAAAATAGACTCTGTATATAGGTTATCCTTCATTAATCTATGATCCTTCTTCATATTAAATTAAATGCCATTAAGTTAGTAAATCTCCTAAAGACTCATCTAAGATCTCAAAAGTTTGTACTTAATTTGATTAATAAGTTTATGGAATTGAATAACTATATGTTGAAGCTGTAAAACCATTTAAACTTGTTATTGTATGTTAATGATATGTAATATACAACAATTACTAATCCATTAATAATAAATCATTTTCCGAACTGATTGCTAATCTCAATAATACACTATCTAGTTTTATATCTTAAGATAATTCATTTTATTTAACCCAACCTGAAAGTTTAAAAGTATTTTATTAAACCAAATCATTTAACTCTTACATAGAAAAGCCTCCAGTATATTCTTAATTATATTCTACCAACTATGTATCGAATAAAATACAAAGTAATTCCACTTAACATATTTACTTAAAATAATTTATATCTGATAAAAGGTTAGTCAAAGTACTTTCTACTTATTTAATAATTCCTAAAAAAGGATATGTTACAATTATTTATCCATTTATTTTAATATCAATAAAAGATCTAATAGAACTTTGAATGGACTCTGTGTTTTAAATTTTCATTATTGAATCCAAATTGTCCTAATATAGAGAATCAAGATTAGACTAATAGTAATAAAATGAGATTTTATTCAACTCATAGTGATTATAGAAGTAAAAGAAGATCCAAACTCCTTCAAAATGTAAAATATCTATTGGAATTGTTTTTAATGTAATTGATTACTCTGTATAAACATATATGATGTAACTTAAGGTCTTATGAACCTAATCAAGTTAAATAAAATTGAATAATAATTATGAATCGTCTGAAATTCTTTTTAAAGAGTACATAAAGTAATTAATAATGTCCAACTCTTTTTATATTTATGTATTCTCTAAAAATTTAACAATAACTTATACATGTATAATATTACTATTTGAATGGAATATATTGGAACCAGAAACCCTAACCAAAGGATACATACTAATTCTGATCATTAAAATCTAAAGTCTAATGAATTTGCAACAAATTGTCATAATCTCTTATATCCCATCTGTTCTAACTGCATTAGGTATCTTATGCAAATACGATGCTTTGTTTAATTATGTAAATACTTTATCAAAAAATTAAGTAATAAGATAGCAAGTCCCATTCTTAAATTTTACTATATATTTTAAAATTTTTCATTTTAATTAACTTTAGAATTAAGTATAAGTTACAAGGCAAATACTTAGGGTAAAAATTTCTATTTCATCTTAATTATTTATAGATATAAAAATAATAATACTTTATTGTCTTAATATCTAGAATAATAAATTATACAATAATACTTTTTTTTAACAAGTCATAAAGGATTATAAATAATAAATACTAATAAGTATTAATAATTATCAAAATAACCTTACCTGAAAAGAGAATGGAAATGAAAATTAAAATTAATATCCTCAATAAGAACAAGTAGATTAAGAATACTTTTAATTTTCAAAAAAAGACAGAAAATTGAAGTGTAGCTTAATTAGATAAATAAAATATTATGGGTAGATAATCAGTATTATTATCATATCGAAAAGTTGGAAATATTATATTATATAACGAAGATTAAATAGAATTTTAAAAATTCATTTAATAAGATGAGAAGAGAGAAAACAGAAGAGTCTATAGCACTCTAAGATTATATAATTTAATCAGTTTATATTCAAATGAAGATATACAAACATGGATTTAGATCGGAAAACCAAAAATTAATTATTAGAAAAGAATTTATATCTTAAAAACAATTAATCACATACTAGTAGTTAGATTTAGCTAATTTTCCATATATTAGTATGATTGTCGTTTATTTTGTATAGAAATCTATGTTGATTATTTTTTCTAAAAGTAATTAGGCTTAATTATTTATTGGCTTAATCTTTTTTAAGATACATCGACATCTGTTTTCAACTTTTAAGGTGTTGTATTAGTTTTTGGTCTTAATTTCGTTTAATCAAGAGTGTTTGTTATATTCGTAATAGTATTATCTACTGTGGAATATTTGCTTATAGACTAAAATAATAATAATTTATGAATATACTTAATTATCAATTTTTTATAATTAAGCAGTTAAGGATTTACATTTTTAATATAATTCTTCATTCTCTCTTTTTAATTTCTAAATAAATTATAAAATATTACAATAATGGTATGCTTAGTGTTGCTTAGAAATTCATTTCTACTTTTTTCTAGTTCTTCTATTTTTTATTATAAATCATCTTATTATTATTGCATTAAATATTAATCCTAAAATTGTATAAATTATAATACTCTTATATTCTTTCTCACTTCAGATTCATATTTTTATAGCTGCTTTTCTAAACTTAAGAATTCTGACTGCTTTTTAATGATGATATCTGTAATTATCTTCAACTATTCACAGGTATTATTGCATTTATTGAATTTCTATTTTGTATGATCTTCTTCACAAATCTAATTACTTTAATTATTATGTTACAATATTGAATAACTTTATCAATAACTCTTGCATAAAACTAATTAAAATATAAATAATATTATAACAAATTATTTTATAAATACTAATTGTTTGATAAATCATTATTTTATATTATCAATTATTTATGGAAATAAAAGCCAGATGAAATACTATTAATTCATTTTAAACATAAAGAAGGAAACATCTATTAAATAATACATGATAAATAATCATTATATGAATTAGATAAAATGATAATTACTAAAAATAATCAATTTTTAATTATTCAACTAAATTTCTGTAAAAATAAACTAATAATTACACTTTATGAATAAGAATATTGAAGAGAAAATAAGAGAAAGAATCTTAAAACAATATCCATTTCCTCCATACTCATCTTAACTTGATTTATCAAAAGATATATATTTAAGTTTAGCATCAGGTACTAAAGTAAGTTAATATTAAATAATAAGGTTTCCATTTTCGAATCTCCTACAGGAACAGGTAAGAGTTATGCTCTAATAGAAGGAGCATTGAACTATTTAGATGATTTAAAATCAAACACATTAATTAAAGTGAAATAGAAAAACCAAATTGATAATGATATGCCAGATTGGTTTAACAATCCTGATGATGATTTCAAGTTAAATCCTTTAACAAAACCTATTGTAATTGGTATATTAGATTTTTGAAATAGAAAATAAATAATAGAAAAAACATATTAAACTAATTGATGATGATGCAGTTTTTGATTATTCAAGTAGTGAAGAAAACTAAATCAATCTGAAAGCTTAATCATTAAATGATAAAATTATTTATTGTAGTCGTACTCATTCTTAATTAAAATAATTTATAAATGAAATCAAACGATCTAAACATAAAGTCAGAGTATCGACTATAGGATCAAGATAACATCTATGTATTAATTAATCAATCTTAAGTAAAGCAAATAATAATGTTAATAAATTAAATCATTTATGTAAAAGCCATAAAAAATAATGTTCATATTATAAATCCTTAGATACTCTAGAATAATATACATAAGACATATATGATCTTAACGAATTGATTAATGTAGGAAAAAAATGTTAATCTTGTCCTTATTATGCCGCCAAGGAATTATCTTTATAAGCAGATATTGTTTGCACTCCATATTAATTATTAATGGAATCAATAGAGTAATATATAGAGCCAATAATTATTGTAGACGAAGCTCATAATTTTGGTTCTGCTCTATTGCAAACTGAATCATGTGAAATATCCTTAAATTAGTTAAATATAATTATTGGTGGTATTGAGGATTACAGAAAAAAGTATCATTAAAGAGTTAAAGCAAAAACTTTATATTATTTGAATCAATTATTATAAATAACCAAATGTTTGATTGATAAAATCAAAACAAAATAAAGTGGTAGTCTTATAAATTTATTAGATTTTATGGTGGAAATAGGTATTCCTAAACTCAATATCATAAAATTAATAAAATTTATTTAAAATAAGGAGATGAGATAAAGAATAAATGGGTTCATTGATTCAACATAAAATGTAACTTAATATGCTAGCTTTGAATGCTTTTGTAAATTCATTTAGTAATTGATTCTCACTTCTTAAAAAGAGTCAATTTTATATATTGATAAATCAAATACTATGAAATTATCTAAAATAAATAATTACTCTAGTTTTTAAACTTTGATAGATAAATCTAAAAATTTAGTATTTTTAGGTGGAACATTGTAACCATTAAATGAATTTGAAATATTTAAAGAAAGAGTAGATTCGAGTGATTTTATTTTTAAAGAATATCCTCACATAATTTCAAAAGAAAGATGTTAATTACTAATAATAAATGCAGAATTAGATTATTCTTTAAAATAAAAAACTGAAAACTTAACTTCACTTATGGTTCAAACAAATGCTTTAATTTAAAATATTGAAAAAACTATTCCTGAAGGAGTAGTAATCTTTATGCAAACTTATACATTTTTAGAATAATTTAAATAATATTTCAAAACCAATAATTTAAAATTTAATAAATAAGTATTCTTTGATGAAAAATAAAATTCTTAAATATTAGAAAAATATTCTGAAGTAGCTAAAAGTGGAGCAATTTTATTATCAGTTGTAGGTGGATCACTATCGGAAGGGATTAACTTTTCAGATCATTTGGCCAGAGCAGTTATAATATTTGGAGTTCCATTTCCAAATCTTGATAGTTTTGAATTAAAAGAATAAATTAGAATAAACGGTAATTAATACTATGATAATATTACAATGAGAGCAGTTAATTAATGTATTGGTAGAGTAATTAGACATAAAAATGATTATGGTTTACTTTTTTTAATAGACAAAAGATTTTCTGAGGATAAACTTAAATCAAAGTTTTCTACTTGGTTACAAAACCGTATCTAAATTCAAAATGATTTTAAGGGAACATAGTTTTTTGACCCTTTCAAGAATACATTATGAAAGATTAATTTTTATTGTTAAAACTCATAAATTTTCATGCTATTTTACTTAAATCTAACTTTTAAGCAGGATTTGGACTCTTTCCAATTAATTATTTATATTAAATCAACTAATCCGGTAATTCTGAAAGCAATTCTTGTGCCAATTAACCTGGCTAACTTGAGAATTTTAAAAATGGAACAAATTAAACCACATCTCTTAAGCAATCTTAATATTATGGACCATCGCCATCTAAATCCTCCATCATCCTAAAATCTGCACTTCCAACTCCTACAATAATGATAGACAATGGAAGTTTTGCTGCTTTCTTAACTAACTATATGCATTCCTCCATGTCATTAATTTAACCATCAGTCATAATTAATAATACATTATATTTATCTAATTTTCTAGTG
Organism: Paramecium sexaurelia; assembly: GCA_000733375.1. Taxonomy (NCBI): domain Eukaryota; phylum Ciliophora; class Oligohymenophorea; order Peniculida; family Parameciidae; genus Paramecium; species Paramecium sexaurelia. Next base: position 158,301 of record JPFM01000007.1, on the reverse strand, counting down.
CTTTCAGCAATCTCTATTGCATTCTCTATAACAGGAGCAAATACAGTAGGTCCGCTTAAATCTATGTGACTAAGAGCAAATTTATAAGTATCCATTATTCCTTACAATCCGAAAACTTCTGGATCTTTTTTATTTCCATTTAATGGAAAACTACAATAAAAAATTATTAATGTACCAATGATCAACTGAACTTTTATGATAATGTGGTAATTTTGGGACACCTCCAAAACCATAGACAGGGACTTTTTTATCGTAATCATAATGTAGTAATATTTCAGCTACTTAGCTCAAAGCATTTTAATATTGATTTAATTGATTAGGATCATTATAGTGTAATGAACTAGCATTTCTAGGATCTCCATTTGATCCTGTAAAATCTATAGCTATCAATAGATTAATTTATTCTCCTCCTTATAAATAATCTATGAAAGAAGGTTTGCTAAAACTTTTGATTCCAATAATTCCCCCCAATTCCTAAATTTATATTATTTTAATACCCCTTTTGGAGTTTTAACTTGAAATTCATGTATTTCTTTAAAAAATATTAATTCTATTGTAACTTCAACTGATCCAATGTATTAATGTTTTCCATCCTTTTCATTATCCCAGAGTTCAATTTTTATTGGTTATTATGGGTTTTCATCATGTAATTTATCATGACTTATTTCAAATCCTTTCCAAAGTGGATTCTCATTGTCTTTAATAAACTCTGTTTCGTATACCATGAGCCAATCTGAATTTTTATGCCATTTAAAAAATCTTAGAAATGGATCAGATACTCCAAACCATCCATCCATATTTTTTACTTTTTTACCATACCATTACCAATAAATTAATTAATTTGCTCCTCCTATATCATGTCTTTTGTCTGCCTTTACTAAAAGTTTTCCTGTTTATTTATTTTTATGGGAAAGCTAGCCGATATAGATTTAGTTTCTTGATCCCATAATCTCACCTACTGTTGTCTAAAATTTAAGAAAAAATTATACATTCAATGTACCAATTATGTCATCATCCTTTAGATCTTCTCCATCACTATCTACAACTAAAAAGCGTAGGTATTGATTAACTTCAAAGATAAAGTCTAAAACAACCGATACCTAATAATAAAAATACTTATTTACCTTCCAATCAGGATTTAGGTTGTTTTTTTTAACTTCAGTTTTCGCGATTAGTTTTTCATTCCCAGATTTTCCTTCCTTTAAGTACACATATAATTGTGGATCACTATCTGATAATACATCTTTATTAGCCAGACCTCTGGCAGAAAAGAAAAGTTCAATTTTTTCTCTATCTTTTGTTTGTACTTATTATTACATAATATATTAATATTAATTTAATACGCTTTAAGCGAATAAAATTTATACTATGATTTGAGAAACTTTTGTATAGTATGATGATATAATGATTACTTTTACCTTTAAATTTAAAATTAAATACGCTATTAAGAAAAATTTTAATAAGATTCATAATTTATTAAATTAAATCTTAAAAAATTATTTGTTGAATATAACCTAAATTAACTATTTTATTATTTTATAAAAAAGATCTACCCCTAAAACAAAAGCTAAACCTTCTGGTCTATTAAATTAGAGAATCTATTTATAGAGCGAGAAGAAATTATCAATCATAGAAAAAACTCTGACTGATATAATCGAAACTTAAATAGTCATAAACTGATACATTAAACGTTGTATTTTTACATTTTAAAATGATTTGTATATTGATTAAAATACAAGTAAAGCTTAAACTTTTTGGATTATGAATTTTAATAAAAAATAGCTTTGAAGAAATAGAATATTGTAAAAAGAGATTCTAATAAATTATGTGAATGATTAAATCATTCTAGAGAATCCAAATTGTTTTTTTAAATATTTTAGGTGTTAAACTGATTAATTTAAATAAAGTTAACAAATTATATATTAAATTATTTTTATATGAATTTATCTGAAGGTTTTTTTGAAAGTTTCATGTTAAAATAAAAAGATTTTTTTTGATTAATGATTGCTTTTTGTTTTAATTTTAATTAACTAAATCTATATTTTGAAACTAATAATAAATTATGAAAATTATTAATAATACTTATTTTTAAATTTAGGTTCAATTATTAGCCATATAATTTAGATTTATACCTATTATATAGGTTCTTTCTACAATATTTAAGTTCTTATTCAAATAAAATCATCGCAAAATTTTATTATCAAAAAAGATATCAATTAGTATGTGGTTTAAATTGAGGATAATAAAATTTTACAAACAATAAAAATTGAATAATAATTTTTAATGAACATGTAGATAAATTTTTATTTTTAAAATAAAAATAATTTTGAAATAAATTTATAACAAAGAAAATCAATGTATTTAGATTTGAAATTTGTTATAGAGACCTTGAAATTAAATCTCAGTAAGTTTTATATTGATTTATTTTTTAAATGAATTATAAATTAACATAGCCTCTTCAAAGTTAATTATAAAATCCTTAAATAGTAGGAGAATTTAAAACTTAAAAAGGAAAAATTAGAGTGCTTCATGGTTATTCTGACTAAATAATTGTGGTAAATAAAAAAAACTCATTTCCTTATCATTTGAAACAAAATTTTAATTATTAAGAGAGCCTGTTGAAGAAAAATTTAAAGTAGGGAAACCATTAGGAATACAGATTGAAAGAGAAAATGTTTAACATAAAATTACATTATTATCAAATGATGTTTAAATGCTAAAAAAATGGAGAGATTATTTAGCCAAACATATAAATTAAAGAGGATTTCATGAAAGTTTTAAGGCTCATCGTAAAATAGGGAAAGGAAATTTTGCATCGGTTTATTTGGCAGATCGTTTGGAAGATGAAAAGAGTTTTGCAATAAAAGCATTCTCCAAAGAAGCAGCTTATGGATAAGATAAAGGAAAGGTATATATAAAAACTAACTATAGATGTCAATATTAAATGAAATAGCTATAATGAGATAACTTGATAGTTATGCACTCATAAGATTGCATGAGGTGTATGAGACTGATAATTCTCTTTATATGGTGCTTGACCTTTTAGAGGGCGGTTCCTTGTATGACAAAGTAAAAAATAGGCCTTAGTTTAATGCATTTGAAATTGAGATGCTTATATTTAGTTTGTTGGAAGGACTTTAACACATGCATTAGAAAAATATAATGCATAGAGATTTAAAACCCGAAAATATTTTATTTAGAAAATAAAAGTATTCGTAGTGTTTTATTAATAGTAACATATAATCTGTTTGTATTGCTGATTTTGGACTAGCTCAACGTTGTGATGAATATCCATTTTTATTTAATCGTTGTGGTACTCCAGGATTTGTAGCTCCAGAAGTTATAAATTGTAAAGATGGCGGAAAATATGATCCAGTATGCGATGTCTTTAGTTTAGGATTAATTTTCTATATTTTGTAAGATGATATTTCTTAATTTTAGACTCACTGGGAAACCAGCCTTTCCTGGTAAAAGCTATAATGATGTTCTGGGAAAAAACAGGAAATGTGAGATATAATTTGATGCTTAACTTTTTGAGAGTGTTCCTTAATAAGCTTATGATCTATTAAAATAGATGCTTGATAAAAATCCTAATACAAGAATTTCTGCCTAATAAGCACTCAGTCATGGCTTTTTTGGAAGAAGATTAAAATAAATTGATGAAAATGAAGATATTTCTTTGAAATCTTAAGAAGAATAGTTGAAATTTGATAAATAGAGGTTAAAGTAATTAAATAATTCACCTCTCAATTCACCTCTAATAGCTGCATCTTCTAAATTAAGAAATGATTTTTCAAATGACAGTCTTTAATAATAAAGTCCCCTTTTAAATGGAAGAACTGATTAAATAGGTTTTAATTAATTATATAATAGATTCACCACTCAACAACGGTTTTAATAGTCCATCTGCACAAAACAAATAACTAAACAGAAATGAATAATAATAGTAAAAGCCATCAAGATTTAGCAATAATGATGGCTATAATTCATCAAATGAAGGAAATTCAAAAGGACAAACTTCAAATCTGAATTCTAAGAATTTTAGTTTAAATTAAAACCCTCTACACAAATATGCAATAAGAAATGATATGATCCGATAGTAAAATTAATAAGAATAAAAATTATGATTACTGATTAGTACAATTTATTCAATAAATTAAAATTTTGCGTCTATTATTTTTATAAGATTAATATCATCTAATTCTTATCATTCTAATTAATTAAACTAATATAAGAAAATTATTCCCTAATACATGTAAAATACAATAGAATTTATGCAAAGTTGTTCAATTTTGTCTTCTTACTTATAATTAAAATAATTAATTAAATCTTTGATTATTAAATAAAATAGAATAAAATAACATAAAAAGGATGGAAGAGAAAATTTATTGACTTATTGAATAGCAGAAAAATAAATAATTTATTGTTTTTAATTTGATTGAGTATAAATTTAAGCTTAATTGAATCAATCATCATCTGATTGATATTCTTCTTCTTCTTCATCCATTTCATCTATTTGATCATCATTTAATTAATTGCTATATAATAATTTTAATTCTTAGGCATCTTCTCTTTCATCAAATATTAATTAGAATCTATTATTTTCCAACATGTTATCATAAAATAATAAATGTTTTTTATTTGGAGGCCATGTAGACTACTCTGGAGGTGGAATCAGTGTATCTATTGATAATCTATATATATAATTTTTAATTTACCTGAATGCATTTTCAACCATGGCAGGAATTATTCTGCTTAACAAAGGAGAACTCAACTCTAAACAAGGGTTTGTGTTAATTTCAATCAAATATGGTTAAAATTTTTCATCTATCATAAAATCTAATCCAAAGATTTCAAAGTTATAATTTTTTTTATAAGGTTCAATCTTAAGATAAACAGACTTAATTGCATTCAACGTAATCACTTTTAATTAAGGGTATAAATCCTTGTAGAAATTCAAATGTTCATTACTATGCCACTTATCAAGATATCTTTAAAATTCGACAAATGATAACTTATTACCATTTTCATACTTTCCATAAGCCTCACTGTATTTTTAGATAGCATCATTAGTTAGATGCACATATTAATTACTTACATCTTTTATATCGAATTCCTCACTTGAAGTCCTTATGTAACCTTCTTCATACCAATATGCTCTAATAATATTATTTAGTTGAGTGATTAAAAAATAGCATCTTATATCAAACTTTCTTTTGTTATATAAAAAAGGTTTCTCTATGTATTTTTGTATCAAATATGTAAATGGTTTGCCATTAGGATGAAGTCGCTTTTTACTAACAATTTAATGGATCTCAGTTAAATTCTAGCAAACGATGATTCCATTTCCTCTATTTGTGAATTCTCCTGGCTTTACTATCCAAATGTTATTTCCCTTCCTTATAAATATATCTAAAATACTTTTATTTATAATAGTCCATAAACTATTAATATGATTTATCTTTCACACCTTAAACATGAAATGTTACAGGCAAATGAAGAAATATTTCTTATTTTGTTAATTCATAATATTTCTTCATATTATGAAACATAGCTTTTTTATTACCCAAATGATAATTTCTTTCTATGTGGTTATGAATCTAAGATGATATTTATTATTATTTAATACTTTATTTACATTCTCAATAAATTTTAATTCTTTCTTTTCTGCATATTTTATGAAATTTTAAATAGATTTCTCCATAGATTTAAGTTCATTTAAATCTTAATCTAAAATTAATTTCTATAATGGATCATCAAATTTTCCGAATTTGTGACTGCTTTTATTATTCTTTGGGGATTACTTTTTCTTTGACTTCTTTAAATCTGTAGATGTTTAAGATAAAGACTTTTATCTTGTAATATATGGATCTTTACTCCATTCTTAAAGAGACATAAATTATGGTACTTTGATCTAAGTCCATATAAAATTTAATTCCTTATTTTCGGCTTCTTAATTTAGATTCCACCACCACCTTGATTTAAATAATTCTTTTATTAATAAACTATTATTTCCTTTTCCCACTTTGAATTTCAACTCTGTTATAGTTTCAGATGGTTAAACATAAAAATTGCTTTATGTAGAAACTATAAAAATCAAATAGTGATAACTCAGTAATTTCATTTAAAATAACTACTCTCTACTTAAAGAAGAATAATCTGTCAAAGAAAATCTAAAATTATTATTTGGCTTCATATTTAATTATGATGTATTCTTTAATTTATTTTATGGAGATTGGTGTCTTTTCTTCTTGACTGAACGACTTTATAAATCTCTTTTTTCAGCAAATGATTTTGAAGTCTCTCTTTCTTTTTCTTGAGACATAGCCTTGCTTCTAATTGTTTGTTATTCTTATAATTTGAATGATTTTATTTGCATACCCATGATTTTCATATAATTCTCATGGGCAACTTCATTAACTTTCTATTACATTCCACCTAATATATTTTATAGAATTGTTTTTGTTTTATCAACTTCAATAAAGTTCTTTATCTTAGAATTCGACTTTTTTTATTCATTCATATTGAGTTTCCTTTCCTCTGCCAAATCATCATTGCTTGTTTATAATTTCTGTTACAAATATTAAAATTTGTCAATCCTCTATAAGATAAGTTCCTCTTATTTAACATCTGAAAATACTAAACTTAAAGTCCCATCTTTTTAATAGGATGATCTTCTCAATGCTAAATATCAAATAAAGATCATACATTCCAATTGTTATTTCTTTATAGTTTCTAAAGCTTTTGGTAAAGAAATCTATCTCTTCTCATGTGGTCTTTATTTTTAAGGTATATGCTATATAACGATCCTTTATTGTTTGTTTCTTTATAGCTGATTATACTTATAGCATGATCTTGCTACGAAGGCAGTCATAGGATGAATTGTGGTAGGATTAAAAAGACATGATATTTAAGGTGTATTCGGAAATATTGCCAAATCATCTCTTTACATAATGAAAACAGTAATTTATTTATATAATAAATAAATTCTTTTAAATTTGAAAAATTAATCCCTAATATTACTTTATGATTAATACTTAAATAAAAACTAATACCTTAAGAAATCATTAGTAATTTGATAACATCTTTGCTATTCAATTGAAATATTATCTTATAAAAATATAATATTTAATTATTTAATGGAAGAATACATTAATACCTTAAAAAAAGCTACAAATTAGGAAAGATCTTCGAAACGGCATATCTAATAAGTAGCCAAATTAGAACTTAAAAGAATGTTTAAGTTTGACCCAGAATCTTAATTATAAAAGTAAATTAAGCAATTTGATGTATTTTTCTTATATTATAAAGAATCTGTTAGAAAATAAATAGTGGAATGGAAATTTACGATTTTGCGATTTTCAAGGCAACTTTAAAATTGAATATTGGATATTTATAGAAAAACAATTAAGATTTTGTAACTAGTTGAAAAAAATAAAATTTACAAAATCAAAATTAGGTTTAGAACATCTTTAACTTCTTTTAAATTTACTTATTTGGTTATAACCTTAAGGATTAGAAATTGAATTTAATCATAACGAACTTGACGATCATAGTTTAAATGATTTCACTCTTGAACTTATTAAAAGTAAATTAAATGTAAAATATGTAATATATCTCTTTAAATGTAGTTATTAATCTCTAATAATCCTGGTGTATTCAGAGGAAAATATTTATAAAATTTATCTAATTGTTTAGAAAAATAACTTACTCTTAATTTAAGTATCAATAATTAATATAAATCAATTATTTTATACAACAAAAGATTGTTTGATGATAAGAGCTATTCATACATTTAGAAGAAGTTGAAAAGAATGAAATATCATTCATTTAATTTATGTAACTGCTTTACTGAATAAAATTATCAAGGATTTGAATACTTAATCTCAACTTGCTATAGCGAGTCAGCCTTAGAAACAATTTCAGAACTTAATATATCCAATAATTATCTTGGTCCTAACACTCTTATTGAATCATTATTTGTAAGTTTAGCAAAAGCAAAAGGACTTTTAAAGTTAGGTTTAAATAATTTAAATTAATTAACTCAATCTGTTTGCAAAGCATTAATTGGTAATCGTTATTCTTATCTAAGACTATTGGAACTTGATTTATCAAACAATTCTTCCATGGATGAATCAGCATTATAAATTCTATTAGATGAAATCATTTCTAAATCTTGTAAGTATTTTGCTTTTGAAAATACATTTTAAAATAGTGAATCATTGTTGGCTAAATTGTATCATTTTGCCTAAGCCTTTAGAAACAGGATAAAGTTAGGAGAAAGATTAAATTTAGAGTCAATTGATTTGAGTACAATTGAAAATATTTAATAATATGATTTACTAGAAGACATATTAAAGTTTGTTATTTTTAACCCTTTTAGTAACATTAAGAGTTTAGTAATTCATCCTTTGACTGATGGAATTTGTTAATGTTATATTAATGCAATATCTGATTTTAAAAAATAATATAAATCAAAAAACGCTTCATTAAATTTATAATCCATAACTATAAAAAAGTAAAATTAATAATTGGGAGAAAACTTTTTAAAATAATTAATGAATGAATTATTTTTTACTTAATAAAATGATTCTATATCCATCTAAACACTAATATTTAGTTCTCGTAGTTTTGAATTAGACTCAAATTGCTTTATATTTTAATAATATTTAAATACTTTAGATGCATATAGAACTTTTAGTTTGAAAAATTTATTAATTAAAAATTCTTTTGTAACTGATAAACTTACAGAAAAAATAATTTAAGTCTTTTTAGCACAAAAGGCATTCGATTTGGAAACCTTTTCATTTAAAGAAGATAACTTTAATGATACAATATATATTGATTAAGTCTTGTTATAAAGTAAATTTTTAGAAAAATAAACTGAAATTAAATATTTTGCTTTAAAAAAACTAAACCTTGAAATTGTAGGATTATAAATGAACATATCTTTATTTCTCATATGCTTTATCACTAATAGCTAAGTGAAATTAAATCACTTAAGTATAGCTAATTTAAGTTTGACTTATGATCAATTGTCTCATGAACATTATGTATCACCTTTAAAAGATGATAATGTTGATTTATAGATTGTAAAATTTAGAGACAATACGGATGTAAATAACAAAGCTATTAAAATATTCTCTGATTATTGCATTTTTAATTAATATTTGGATTTGTAATATTTATAGATTAGCTATTTTGAGTATAATTTAGATTAAAATTTTTAATTTGATTCACTAAAGAAATTATGTCTTTATCATAAGTTTAAGAAATTTGATTTACCTTTAAAAATAATTCTAGCATCACCAAAACTTGAAGAATTAATTTTTAATAAAGTTGATATAAATGAAGATCTAGAAAAATGTATTAGTAAATATTTTCTGTAACGTTAATAATAAGAATAATAAGGTAAATAATTATTTTATTTCATAAATAAATTATCATTTGAAGAATGTAATTTTTCAAGTGAAATATTATAATTCTTTTTTCTTGATCCTCATTGTGATTTAGAACATTTATCTATCATACAATGTAAAGGGTTTGAGAAAACCTTAGAAACATTAGTTGTTGGACTTAAAGATTCTTAATAATTAATAAAATCATAATTGTAAATTTTAATTATGAAAAATTTGAAGTTGTAAAAATATTTTAAAGCTTTTTTAAAATTTTTAAGATATGTTTGTTTTAATTCTGATTTGATAGAAGAGAAGGATTTAAGATGTCAATTAGAATAATTAGTACTATCAAATTGTTAATTAAATGATGAATTCTTTTAAGGTTTAATCGATCTGATATAAAATTGTGTTGAATAAGAATAATTATCTAAAAAGTTTTTGCAAATTATTGATTTTTCTGATAATAATTAAATAAAAAGTTCTTTATGGAAAAAAGTAATAAATTTTTAATTATTTAGTTTTATTAACTCATAATGTCAAAATAGTAAAAGAAATAAAAAAAGACAAAAATTTTGGTTCAACATACAGATTTTTAATAATAAGAATAATACATGAATAATTTGATTGAATAAAATCATTTAAATCTACACGATAAGACTCAAATGGCTCCTGAAAGATTTGTTTAATAACCTCCTTTTAGAATTTAAGATATTTCATTAAAATTTTTCACTGAATTCTAAAATGATAGAGTAAAATATAGTTACTACTATAAAATGTTGTATGGTTTAATATTTTATCCAAAAAGTAAAATCACTAATTTAAAAATAATTGATGTTGATTTAGATTTTTTTATAAATACTTCTGAAAAAATACTTGTATAGTCAGATCTTTAAAAAAGAGATAAAACAAAAAATTCATCTCTCACAAATATTAAAAAATTATCAATTTCTTCTATTAAATTTAATGATTTGTTAAATTTATAAGCTTTTTATTCTTTATTTATTAATAATTTAACATCTTTAAAAATTGTTGATGCATAAAGTGGATTTATTGAAGGATTATTAAATTTTTTAGATAAGTTTGAAGGTAAATTAAAAATCACCAAATTACACTTAATTAGAATTGATGAATATCTTAATTAAACTTAATCAAATTAATTTATAAAAGATATAATATTTGGATAAAAACTTCCAATAAAATAATTAAAAATATCTGAATCAATCCAATTTAAAGATGATGAAAAATTTGTTAAACATCATATAAGCGATTTGACTTCATAAATTTAAAAATTTATATTTAAGGTTGAGAATAAAGATTCATTTTAATTTCTTTACTCCTTTTCCAAATATCTCTTAGAAAGTTAAAACTTATAATATTTTGAAATTTAATGCCCTTAGAGTGGAAGCCTATTATTTGAAAATGTTGATTTATTAAATAGTATACCTAAGCTGAATGTTCTTAAAATAAAAACAGTTGTAGATTTAACTCCGAAATTATTAGAATTTATTTCTTAAACCTCAACAACATTATAACAAATTAAGTTTTCAAGTTTAAGAATATCAAATAAGTAAGAAACTATCTCTTGGTTTAATAATGCAGAGAATATAAACTTAAATTGTAAATTAATTACCAAATTAGATGAGATGGCAGACGAAGAATAAGATTTGATTATTAAAAATTTCTTAGGAAATAAAATATTTTAATGGTCATAAATTAAATATAAATCTTTCAAAGGATTATAAAAATTTAATGATAAACTTTTAAATGAAAATTTTAAGAATTTAACAAGTCTGGAAATTAATGCATAATTTGAATTTAGTTCAAACAAAAAAATTTCAAATGACTTTCTACTTTATGTATCTAAATATTTAATTTACAATGAAGAATCAAAACTAAAGGAATTTAAATTAATACAATGTAATATAACAGTAACTTAAATTTTTAAATTAATAAAGTCAGCGGAAGAGTATAATGAAAATGTTAAAAAACCTTTAAGTTTAAAGCATTTTACCCTAAGTAAGTCTCAAAATATTGATGGAGAAGCATTCTAAGAATTATGTTACTATTTAATATTTTACTAGTATATTAAATTAGAGAGACTTGAATTAGTGCAGCTTAATTTATCAAACAAAATGATATAAACATTTATCGAAGCAGGAAAGGAATGGTTGCAATATTAAGATGAGAAAATATTCAATTTTAAATGTTTAAACTTTTCATACAATGATACTTTTGGATCAGTAGAAACATGGGAGCTTCTATGTAAAATGTTTTTATTTAGTGAATAAACACCAATGTTAACTCATTTATTTTTGAATGGAATGGATATTAAAAATCATATCGCTAAATTGATAGCTAATTGCGCATTTTAATTTTTCAAAAGACAAAGTTTTAATTATTAGTTCTCCTTAAAAGAGATAAACTTTTCATAAAATAGATCTTTAAATGAAATAGGATGGTACTTTTTAAGCAAATATTTCTTCTTTCACAATTGTGTTGATTTAAGAGATATTGATGTAACAGATTGTGAATTAAATGAAGAGAATAAAATTTAATAATTTATGAGTCCTATCTATGAAAGGGTTAGAAAGTTTGGGAATTTAGGATTAATAAAATTTAGAAGTGACAATATTTGTTTGAAAAATGAATTGTATTAAATTAATACAATACCAAAAAAAGATAAATTTAAAGTTATATCCGATTTACCTTTCAAAAGAAATAAATATGAGGGTTGGGGAAAAGTCGAAGGGAAGATATAGTCATTTGGAATATTGTAGAAAAATATTGTAAAAACTTTGAAATTTCAAAGAAGGGTAAATTTGATTGACTGTTGGAAGAGTCTAAATGAAGTAAAATTTGGTGCATATCATTTAAATTTTATAGACCACTTTTTATAAATTTTGCCCTAATTGAATCTTGAAAGGGAATATTCATTCTCTTACTATTGTTTAGATTAATTATTTAATTTGTTCTAATATCCTGATAATGGCAATGGGAATCCGTATCCTTTATCAGGATTGTTCAATAAAAAATGTTTAGAATTTTTTAGTAATTCATAAATTTCAAAAATAACACTAATTGAAACATTTTTTCCAACTCTTGAAAAGCCTAAATAATAAGATATTTTGAGGTTTTATTTAGATGTAATATCAAAAAAGAATAATATAGATCTAGTTGAAATTGAATATACCTTAGATGATGATTTAATTGAATACTTATTAGAGAACAATTATACAGAAAGAGATATTATTAAACTGATTAGAGTAGTTCCACCATCTCATATAATCATTTAAAATAGTTTAACTTTATAAGCAATTAAAGGAATATATTCAATTTTATATGAAAGTAATTACTTTTAATATTCTCATATTTCATACGATCATAGAAGAGTTTTAAATAATGGTATTGGTTATTCTATAAGAGCCCTTATATATGGTATCAACTTTTAATCTAAAATACTTGTTTTCTTTAAAAAAATTTTATATTTTATGTTATCTATCTTTGTATCAGATGCAAATAAATATTCTTATTCTATTGAAATTAAATAATTAAATTAGAAGCTCTAAAGTTCATTGTTGTATTTTGATTTTTTGATAGTTTTAACATTGATTTACTTATTTATGTGTATTGGATCACCAATTTTATTAACTATCAAAGATTTAGATAGTTAAGAAGATTTGTGTAGAAAAGGAGTAAATCAAATAGCCACCTATTCCTATTATGGATTTGCATTAATAACATTGATATTTGAATCGCTTCTCTACAAATAAATAGTTTCCTTGATTCCATCCCATGTTTCCAAATTAATTGATATTGATAATTATAATGAAGAAAATTAGGATGCATAGAGACCATCAATCTTTGGTTATCTATAATAAAATAGAGTCGCTCCGTTAGATGAGGAATAAAATTTAAAAGAGTCTCATAATGAAAATAGCAAAAATTACATATCTTAATTTACTAGCAATATAAAGGAATTTGTAAATTCATCATATGCTTAGAATATTCAATTTATTATAACCCTTACTCTATCTCAATTATCAAAATATGATTTATATAATGATGTGGTATTTATTATAAATTGTTTTAATTGTAAATAAGATAATTTATATTATGCTGCATTAATTATTACAATATTTAATTTAGCAATCTATTTGTTCTATTTTATTGAGGTGCTTATTAGAAGAATCTAAAGAATTAAACTATAAACAAAGTATTTGTCAACATAAACTATTAATGACTTTTTTGATCTCTGTACTGTTGGAAGAAATGCTGCTTTAGCATAAATCTTAGATACAGTGGCTCCATACAATGTTAGTGTATTTCCAAATAGATGGATAATTAGAAAATTGATACCAATTGCAGCTGGCAAGAGTTTAAATAAATCAATAAAAGTAATTTTTGTTAATTAGTAAAAATAGAATTATCTTATCAAATTCTTATTTGAAGATGTACCATAGCTGACTTTACAATTAACGTTCATTTACAAAATGACGATCTCTAAGTAAATAACTCTTGGCTGGTCAATTTATATTACTTTGGGAACTTCAATTGTAACAATAATTATTTCCTTTTTCAAGTAACACAGATATTAATCATTAGATTTATGAAGATTAGACCATCTACAATCTCCTAAATAGATTTTGATAAATTAGAAAGAACTAATTTTCAAATATATGATTATAAAGTTGCCCATTTATAAAAAGAAATTAAGATGCTTTAAAAATATGAGGCATATTAATCTTAAGAAAGAAATATTGAACAAAGCTTAATTGTAAAGAAAAACGATTTAGATAGCATGGTGTGAATGCTATTCTTTATATTTAATATTTCAGAATTTACATTTACAATATATACTAAATAATTCAAATCATATTCATTTTCCATCCTAGTAATCCCTTTCCATTCCATGCTTGTGGCGTAATAACTAAATCAATTATGATATAGGATTCTTTTGAAAAGTCAATATTTAAAGTGTTTATTACTGGAGTAAGCAAACGAACAATTTTTACATTTATTTGCTTATTTTACTAATTTTTTATGTATTCATAAAGATTTTGTAATCTATTGTGATTGCTATGATCTATAATTCCAAATCTTATCAAGAAATCATTAATTTTGAAACCAGCTTTGTCTGCAGGTGAATCTTTAATCACATCTTCTAAATAGGCAAATGGTTTAATCAAATCATTTTCACTTTACTTAAAATATTCATTATTAAATTGCTATTATGATGATAATTGTGTTTATTATTATTATAATTGCTACTTCTATTACTATTATTATTATTATTATTATAATTAATTTTCCTTCCATTTTTAAGTATATGCTTCAATTTCATTATTGAGATTGGGATCATTTTATAATTATTCATGATAAGACACCATAGCTAAATATTTCTTAAAATGAAATACTTTATTCAAGTAGCTTCATTAAATCCTTGTAATCATTATTTTTTTCATTGAATTCTCTTCTTAAATTTTTATATGTAGATAATTCCCCAAAATCTAAATCTTATCTAGGAAACCCTTCATCATCTATTAATGATTTATGATATCCTTTATCATAGTAAACTTGTAATTATTAGTTTAATTGTTCAATTTGATCTTCTAATCCCTTACGCTATTCTTATAATAATATCAACTTTTATTTTAACATTAAAAAAATTAATTATATATAGTATTATAAAAATAATTTTACATTTATAAATAAAATGATTATGAATATAATCCAAATTATTATTATTATAAATTATTATATTTACTTATGGAAAATCTAAACCTTCAGCTGGAATGTTAGTTGCAACTAAACATTAAAATTTTCCATTCTTAAATCCTTAAAGCCTTTCAGTTCTTTATTATTAAGGGATGTTTACGGCTAATGATTAAGTTTCAGTAGGTAATTTTTAGAATGC
This sequence comes from Paramecium sexaurelia, assembly GCA_000733375.1. Classification (NCBI taxonomy): domain Eukaryota; phylum Ciliophora; class Oligohymenophorea; order Peniculida; family Parameciidae; genus Paramecium; species Paramecium sexaurelia. The sequence continues at coordinate 142,989 of JPFM01000007.1, read as the reverse complement.
AGAATAATTTATCAAATTCTTTTTTGGTTTCACAAAATATAATAGTTCTGGTGTTTCTTCCTGCATAAACTTCGACAACCTCTCCTATTGCATCAATTAATTATTTTTAGCACATTATATAGCATAATATTTTACTAAATTGTTCTTTCATTTAAATAAGATATAAACTATTCTCTTTTTCTTAAAAAACTATTCAAAATTTGATTTGCCTCATCCAACACTACTATTTATACTTGGTCTAATGTCAAAACCTTTCTTTCACAAAAGTAATTAATTCTTCAGGTGTTCCCATCACTATTACACTTCCTTACATCACTTAATAAATTTATTTTTTTAGATCAGTAGTGTAGAGGCGAATAAATTTCATCTTTTGGCTTTACAAGAAAATGAAAATAAATTATGTAGATATATTTTTATAGGTTAAAGCTTAAACAAAATCTTACCTTTTAAAGTAAAACAAAAGGTTAAACTGAATAAAAAATAAAAGCTTGAACTATTCTTGTTAACATTAAATGAAAGAATTAATTCAATTATAAGTTCCCAGCTTTTATTATTCACAATTATTATCTTAGCTCTCACATCTATTGTCTAAAAATTTAGAATTAGTAATTATAATAGCTTTTTTCCCAAAAACTAATTGATAAATTTGTGGAGTGTAGGATTTACATTGAAATCTGCACTTATTGATATTTAGTAAATTTATTTATTATTCAAGATGAAATAGGTCTAAGTAATTTGATTGAGTTTATAAAAAGGTAAAAATAATTACTATTATCATCTCCATTGAAAATTGCTTCAAAACATCATTATTAGATTAGAGACAACTATATAATTCCTCTAGTTTATCAAATTTTTATTTTAATTTCTTAGACCTAAAACATTCTTTATATGGTTGCTTTTTATATAGATGCTCAAGTTGCTCATCATTTCTTTTCATCTTATTAAACTCGCTGGTTAATTTAATTCATAATTTTTTCATCTTTTAACATGTATTACTATAGACAATTTATAAATTTAACAGTGTATAATATTTATATTTCTTTTTCCATTTCATATATTTATCTTTTGCTTCTACATTTCATTTTTTATTTTAAATAATTAGAATTCAAAATATTATTGTAAAATAAAAGAAATTTTTAGATTTATAGCAAAGTTATTATGGATTATTTAAGATCTTTATTGCTTCTGATTTAATATAAAATATTATTTTTATGAAGATAAGAATTATAAAATAATAGAAAATATGAATTAGTTTATAAAATTAAATATTATGTTTAAAACGAAGAAAATTAAAAATTTATATTTTTTAATATATTATGATAAATGAACATAAAGATACTTATTTAATATTAATTTATATTGATATAGATGACATATATACTGATTAAAATATTATTCTAAATTGATTAAATTTAAAGGCGGAAAAATATTTTAAAATTATGGTAAATAATCTAAATTTGTTAATTTTGAGATGACAATTATTTATAGATTTTAGTCATTAATTGACTGTTCTTGAGAACATTTAAAGATTTCTTAGTTGATGAATTCTTCTTTAGTTTTATTATGTATATTAATTTTAACAAAAAAATTAATTTGAGATATAAATTACTTTTAGGAAAAAATAAGGGATTACTCAAATAGCTTTAAAAAATAAGTGAACCAATCTTATTATTCTTTTTTTTGGTTGAAAATCAGTTATTTTTCAGATGAAATTTCATTCATCTGAAGAATATACTATTACTTTAATAACATTATTATAGGCTAGCTAATGTTTGGAATATAAACCATAAAATATGGTTAAAGATAAAGTAATTACAAAATATATACGTGTCTTAGTAATTTAAATAAAAAGTAAAATCTGCATACAAATACCTTTTGCATTACATTTATTTTACATTGGATAGCTGATTAACATTGGTTGAATTTAAAAGCTTACATTTATATATAATATTTAATAATGACACACTATTCAATTTATTTGATATTTTTATTTTTTTTGATTAATTAAAAAAAAATTCAAATCAGTTATTTGCTTAGTTTCAAAACATAAAAATAATAAGAATTGGTCTAATTATTGCATATCTAATTTTGAGTGCCTTAGTATTATGAAGGGAGACAAATCTTGTTATAATCGATGTGATAAAGGAAAATAAGTAATAAAAAAACAATTTTTGAAAGGTAATTTTTTATTAGATTCAAATAATTAAGGCTCAGAATTGAATAAATTGAATTAGTGTTTTGGTAAATGAATTAATATGGTTGTTTTCAGCAGAATAATAAGGAAGATGAATTACGATTTAAAATATAATTAGTCAAAAAGTATTAAATCTTATAAATGTTTAATAATTGATTTATTAATTTGGGTATAAAATGAATTGTATATATATAAAATTCGAAAATGATATGAGAGGCTATATAAGTATTAATTATAAGCTATAAAATGATTATTATTAAAAAATAATTAGATAAATGATTTAAGATTCTTTATTTGCTGAATCCTTTTGGAATCCAGTTAAAGATAAGTAGGAAATGAATTTGGATGATGAAGAAGTGAGTTATTTTAATTAATTTAAAGGAATAAATATTTGAGTTATACTAAGATAAGTGCTTGGAGAGATTTAAAGTGATCTCAGATCAATTATTTACCAATAGTTAATATCTAAATTTAGTGGAAACTTATGTTGATTTAGATGAGAGTGGAGTAACTCTATAAAATAAATTTGGTAAAATAATTGTCAACGGGCCGAATTTACAATAGTTTTACTCGGTGATTAATAAGAAATGTATGCATTTGGATATTGAAATGTATTATGAGATAGAAAAAGTGTTGTTTTAATTAGAGAAATTCTAAGTAATATTTGTTGTAATTTAATAGTTGTTGTAAGCTCGAGATAAAATGAGTGGGATGTTAAAATCTATAAAGAAATATTCAAAATCAGAAGGAAAGGAATATTTAAAATAGATAATAAGAAAATAAAAACACGAATATTTGTTTGAAGATGAAAAAAATCTATACATAATTATTTCATATTTGAATGGAAAATAGTTTCAAGAGTTGCCTTTTGAATAATAGTTTTTTGGTTTGTTGAAGATGTTATATAAATACCATAATGATGGGTTCATTTTAAATCACTTTTTAGTAAAAATTCGTTTTAATTTTATAATAGGTTTCTAACATAATTTTGTTGGATGACAATTGCAATATGGAAATCTTAGACAATAGTATGGTAGAAAGAATGACTTACGAATATTCTAAAGAAATTTTTTAAGATGTTTAATTAATAAAGACTTACTTAATTTCAAAGTATGTATAATTATTAAAACATTCTAGATTTCCTAAAGAAAAGGATATTATATAAGAAATGATTAATAATAATGTTTAATCTGTCTAAGAACTCTTGTTTAACTAAATTTTTATTAATTACTTTGGAGAAAGCGAATTTTATAGATTACTCAACTCTTAACCATATCAAAGATAAAATTATTTGTCTCAAAATTCAAAATAGAATTTATTAGAAACCTTTAATACAATAAGATCAAGTATAATGGATTCCTCTGATGAGTTAGAAGAAGTCTAATTAAGTAAATAGTTTAATTTTTGTTCATAACAATTTGACGATTCTCCTATGTTATCTCCAAGTCTAAAACCTAAACATTAATCAAGATTGTCTAGTAGATAAGTAGTTTTAGAAACACTCTTATAAGAAAACATAATCACACAATAATAATTTTAGTAATTCTATAAAGAAGAAGATTTTCAAAATGAGTAGGAAATTAATGAATTTAGTGAAATGTTGACCAAAGAGATCGAAAATTCATCTCTTACCACTCCAATTTAGAGTGATGTAATAAAACTAATCATTATATAATAGTCTAACACTACTTGTCCCAATACTGTTATTATTCACAGTAAGAAAAATGCAGCAAATCGCATTTGCGATATTCTACATGAAGCTTAATAGGAATTAATGTAAGCAGCCAAAAAACCATATGACGTGAATAAAGTGTAGAATGTTAGGAAAAATTTGTTTAGTTTACATTGATATCTGAATCACCGTTATTCATAATTTTGTAATTATTGTTTTTTTTACTTCTAAACTTCAATCTCAAATCCTCTAATTATTCAAACTAAATATTTCTACTTAAAACAATTTTATTTTTAAAATAATTTCTTAGGCATTTTTTATTATACGTTTTGTACTTTAATTAATATATATTATTTAAGTCTTGATACAGATTTCTGTAATTGGGCTGATATTATAAATATATAATAGGGTAATTGTCTCTAACTGTGATTATTTTAAACATTTTTAAAAACTTTGTTATGATTTAAGGATTTTCTTATCTTTATATAGTTCAAACAATAAAGTACTTTTTTTATATTATTTAGACTCTTCGATTAAGCTTCACATAAATTTTTATTTAAATTAATAAAGAATCTATTCATAATTGATATTTTAAATATCTATGACCTCTATAATTTTATATTCTGCAGCCATAAATTAAATTTTTTAATGCAAAGTGCTCTTGTGTATATAACTTTGCCTGGTGAAAAAATTCCACTTTAAAGCTTGATTAATGGAAATGCCATCAAAACAAATAAGCAAGATGTCAATATAACTAAATCACTCGAGATAGAAAGCAAGCATACAGGTTGGTTTTGGATTGATTAATAAAAAATTGCAATATGTCATAATCCAATATACTATCAACCTGAAATTGAAGACTATGTGATTGTTTAAGTAACAGGCAAGAATAGCGAATATTATTTTTGTGATCTTGGTAATGGACTGATATATAATTTAAATTAAATGGAGTTTGAAGGTGCAACCAAAAAAAATAAACCAAATATTTAAGTTGGATAATATCTATATGCAAGAGTGATTGAATTAAATCACTATTTAAAAGGAAAATTGTCATGCATAAATCCTTAAAGTAAAAAAGAATGGGTACAAATATAAACTTAAATTAGACTACAGGAGAAAATCTCTTTAGAGAATTAGTAGGAGGAGTTATTGTTGATTTGCCTTTGAATTTTGTATAAAGCTTACTAAGTTCTTAAAAAAAACCAGAATTATTTAAGGAAATAAGCAAACATTCAAGTTTCGAAGTTTGCGTGGGTAAAAATGGAAGGATCTGGATTAAAGGAGTTGATGCTGTTTTAATTATTAATTTGTTAAAACGATGTGCTCCATTGTAATTGGAATAACAAATAAATTTGATCAATAAATTTGCATCACAGTTTTAGTAATGAAACTCAATATTTATCATTTAATATATTTCATTCTCTTTCTATATAAATATTTGCTGGGATCTTAATGAAATTTACTAAAACATCCATCCAAACACAGACTCCATCTTTTGCCTGTGAAAAAGTAACATCCACAACAAAAATATTTTGATTTATGTTATTAACATACTTTACATCTAAGTTTTTAAGTATAGTAAATACATATTGCAATTTTTCTTGATATCAGGAAAATGCTGATATTCATAGAGTTAAAATATTATAAAATCTATTTTCATAATTTAGACTTTCTATTTAAAGGTGTACTTATTTTCTATTTATGATTAAATTATTAAAATAGATTACTTAATGCTTTTATTTTTTGTAATAGATTGGAATACAAATCACAAATTTATTTATTTGTGAATTAAAAATCAATTTTATTGATCTAATTATATAATAATCGAGCAGCTTATAATTTTTCAATTGATGTGTCAATCCAAATCAAATGGAGAATTCTGCTAAACAAATCCATCATATGGTTATTGATACCGCAATTTGTAAATTTGAGACTAAAGGTTTATATTTTTAAATATAGATTTTTGTCAATTCCATAACCATTAAATTGATCCCATCTTAATCCATTAATAAATTCTAATGCGTTACAAGCATAAGCAACTTTTATTATAAAATTACCTTTAGTGGCATAATAATAATTATCTAATATATAAACATTATATTCTTAATTATTTTCATAAGTATCTTAGATGAACTCGTTACTTTTTTTAACGTACTTAATGTCATTGAATTAGGGATATTTTTAATCAATAGTCATGAGCTCAGTAGATTAATACTCGAAAAATTATTAATCATAGCAGTTCATATATAATTATTTTTAATACTATTTTTCAATCAAAGTCATAACTATTGAGATATTTTCTAATCACTGTTTAAATCGACCTATTTATCATCATGCTTTTTAGTTTTACCATTGTTATTGTTCAAAATTGAATTTTAATCTATTATTCCTACCTTTTTTAACTAAATATCTTTATTGATAGCTGATTCCTTGAAATTGTATACATCATTATATTCCCATATTTTAATATGGACCAGTATCATCTTATTCCGCTTACGATCCATAAGGATTAATAATATACATGAAAGATTGTTTGTAATTTTTACTTCTTAAGTATATTTTTAGTCATGTATAATTTAGATTTATGTAATTCTAAATAGTATATTATTTTTTTGAATAATCTTTAAACGAAATTATCCTTTTGCTCAAAATATATATAATCTTAACCTGAATCTTTTCTGAATTTAACTTTTAAGGCATAGATATTATTAAATGATAAATATTTTTTTAAGAATCTAAATAATTAATTCTTTCTAAAAACTTTCATTTAACATACAATCTTATTATTTCTAAGTTAAGAGAGATTAGTTCCTAAAAAAAAGAGATTAAATAAGAAAAGCATTATTAAAGTATATTTATCAATATCAAAAGAGATAAAATAAATTTATTATTTTTAAATTAATGAACCGTTTAACTAAACATTCTTAAATTATTCTAAACCAAAGAAAATGAGTTATTGATAATCATATAAGTAAAATAATATATCTTCATATCTTAATTATTATCTAATTTAAAATCAATAATCAAATTTTCATCATGTAATCAATCTTCATATTAAATACAAATTATTTAAACACATTTATAGTAATACTAAAATGATAATTCCAAAATCTTGCAAATTTTATCTATTTTATCTATTTTCCCATAACAAGAATTATAAACTATAAATAACCAAATAAAAAAGAATTAGGATCTTTTTATATACTATAAATATCTTTGTGTTGCCCTCTAAATTATATTATTTTGTGATTGTTAAAATTTATATAATGTAGATAATATTAATTAATAATTTATTAATATTCAATAACCTTTTCTTTTGGATTGATCAGTTTCATGCGCTTAATATTAAAAATAATTGTAATTCATGAATTATTATCCATATTAATAGTAAGGATTTTAAAGTTCCTCATATTGATAATTTTAATTGTAGTAATATTATTAATCTATTAAGTTAATTTACAATTATGGATCTGGAGTTTTCGAAGTTGCTGCATATGTTTTACGTCGACTTGAATTAAGGATTAATATACTTATTTGGAACATAACCTCTTCCAATACCATAAATTATATTCATGTTTTTATCAAAATCGCTTTGCAAATCTGGAAAACAAAATTTTAATTGATAATAACATTGCAAAGTAAGTAAAGCATCAGATCCTGCTTAATGTTCGGGACCTATTCGAGTTACTTCAACCTTTGTTGCCAATCTACTTAAGCCAGCGTCCTTATATTTTTGATTATCTTTGAGGATATATTTTAAATCATAAATAGAGGGAAAATAGAGTTTCATCATTTTATAAAATTCCTCTTGACTTTCAGGGATTCCAGAATGATGAAATAAATGTAGTAAATATCCAAAATCAAACTCGCCATGAAAAACAACATATTTAATATCATCGTTTAAAATTAAACCTATTTTTATGAAAATTAGTATTACCACTTCCAGTTACTACTTCACAGAATTCTGTATAATCAATTCCTTTAGATGCTAAATCATCAAATCTAATTCCTGCTTATTCTAACATAATTTTGACAGGATTCATTAATTAATCATGTCTAATTTATATTGAGTAAATTACAATGCATTAAACTTAAAATGAAATTGCCAAGTATTCTTCACTAGAGGTACTTCACCAGCTTCGTTTGCTATACTAATTCCAAGTTAAATTAGTTTGTATTTTTAAACATTCCTTACTAATTATTAATATTCATAATCCTAATATTTCAAAATTCAATTCACCTTATCATCATTTTCTGGTTAGTCATACTCTGTTCCTGGAAATTCTGTATCCTAAAATGATTTGCATCATTACTAATGATATAACATTAAATTCCTCAATGAGAGAAGCTATTTCTGTAATTTCAGCCATGAAATTATGAGCCCATACATCTATTATATTAGTTTTAGTTAAATGTGTCAATTTTACTCTGGGAACGGATTCTTTTTTCTTGGTTAAAGAAACACATTTACTTTCCAATTCATCTGTTTTATAATTGTTTTTGAAATAAATAAATAATTTACAGGTTTTAGTTATTATTTAAAGTTAAATAAAATTCATAAACAGGTTTAAATTAAAACTTTATTTTAAAACAGACTACATTTTATCCATTATAAAGTTATTTTCATATTTAGTGGGTTATTATGATAGATGTCTATATATGTATTAAATAATATAAATTAGTATTCGACTATAATTTTATTTTTTATTATTATTATTTTTCTAATTGTTTCTTATACCTTTTATTAATAAATTTAGATTAAAAATTAGTTAAATGCAAATATTTATATATTATTCATTCTGTTTATGATTTAGAAAATTAAAGAAATACTGATTCTAAAGATGATTGGTTAATTGAAAAATCTTGTATCAACTTCTTTTAGACTAACTCAGTCAAAGAGAAATAAGCTTTGTGAAAATCGAATTACTGGCTTGGAATCTAATATGAATATTTTATTATAAATTACATGGAATTATAAATTCTCTTGATCTTTTTATTAAATTTCAGTAATTAATGAAAATTATCTATTGAGAAATTGTATTATCTCTTATTTATTCTTATAATCTCTTAATTAGATATCATATCCATCTCCATATTTGATTCTCAATTCTTATGGACTTCCTAAACAATAGACTTGTCCCCTTACCAAGATAGCTATCTTATCACATAAATTTTCAGCTTCATCCATAGTATGAGTAGTTAACATAACACTACTTTGTCTCAATTAAACACCTAATTTCAAAGTTCTCCATAAAAATCTTCTTGCAATTGGATCAACACCTGTACTTGGTTCATCAAAAAATTGAATGCATGGTCCTCCAATCAATGCATTACTAACACATAATTTTCTTTTATTTCCTCCTGATAATCGACCACTTTATCTATTGACATACTCTTCCAATTGCATTGTTTACAAAAAGTATGTAACTGACTCTGTTAAATCATCTCCTTATAATCCTTTCATTCTTCCAAATAGATAAAGATGTTCTACTGGTGTTAGATTCTCCCAAATACAATCAAATTATGGACAGATACCAACATCTTAAAAGATCTCATGTTTTCCTCTATGAACTTCTTTATTTTTTATTTTAACATAACCATTACTCTTATGAATTAAAGAAGTAAGTATATTAAATATTGTTGATTTTCCTGATCCATTAGGACCCAAAAGACCTAAAATTTTTTGTTTCTAAATAGCTACACTCACACTCTAAAGTGCAACAAATCCATTGTCGTATACTTTCTACAATTTATACATTTTTACTGGATCATTAGATTTTAATATTAGTTATTCTTAATCTATCACTTGTTGATCAACCCTCATACTTCTTTTTACATCATTTATTTCAGATTTATTTTATACTTTCTTAAATTGTCTGCTCTCTAAATATATTGTTAAAAAGAAGAAAATGATTCCTTAGTAAAGCATGGCTATAGAGTAGTATACTGTTTCAGTTGTTAAAGGAGGTGGTTAATTATTATTTGGTGTTACATCTATTTTTATGATATTTTAGAATGCTCTTTAGAACGAAAAGAATGGACTTAAGAATGAAAATATACATTCTATTGATTTTATTAAAAATTCAATAAAATTTTTATTTCCAATATCTTTTTACCACAACAAAGCACAAATACCCCAAAAATTCTGAGGCATACAATAAACAATGAAAAAGTTAAAGAATGGAAAAGTCTTCATAGCTGTTGAAGTTTTCTAATACATTAATATACCAGCAAAATAAGAGAATGAAATATAAGCAAAGCCAAATGTAACAAATGCAAATACAACATATCCCATATGATCAGTTACAAATGATAATTACATTATGTAACTAAAAATCACAAATGTAATGACAAAAAATGAATAAAGTAAGAAGTCAAATGCATATGTACCAATCCAATAAGGAAGTACTCTACAACCCATAACAGTTAGTGCATATTTAAGATTGAATTCTCTTTCTAGAACTGGTAATGTGATAAATAAGGAAGAATTGAAGCAAAATGCTAAAATTACAAAAAGTGATATCAGAACCAATTTAAAATATTATTCCAAATTTTTGTTATCTTTAAGAAAGTCTAAATTGATTTCATCGATAATTAAAGTTCCAATAACAATCAAAGTAAAAGGAATCACGATTGAAATATAATTACTAAAAGTTCTTGTTGTAGTATAGAATTTTCTTAAAAATATAGCTGTGAATTATGATTGGAAAGAGTATACAGGTGGGTCATTTAAACATTTAGGAATTTTAATATCTTTTTATTGTTCGACTTCTTACTCCATAACAATCTGACTATCATTGATACTAGCTTTACTTCCTTTGGCTTTTCTTATAAATTTTTCTTCATCCATTCCAATATTAATAAAAGCATCTTCTAAAGAATTTAATTTTAAATTAATCACAATCTCATTTTTGTATTGTTTTGTAATCGTTTCAATCAATTAATCTAGTTTTGGTTTACTCTTAAAAGGAATCAAGAATATTCTAGTATCAGATTGAGATTAAGGATCAATTTGAGCTTCTTAAATTATTGATTATGTTTAATCTGAACAAATTTATAAAATCTTTTGATTTTAGCTTGTTATAGATAAATGATATCCTTCTCCAAAATTAGTCTTAATATAATCACATTTTCCACAAGCCAATAGTTTACCTGCTGCCATGATTGTGATTCTATCAGCTAAGACTTCAGCCTCGTCTAAATGATGTGTTGTCAAAATCATAGTTCTATTTTATTACCTTACCCTTTATAAAATTTCCCATATAATTCTTCTTGATTATGCATCCATTCCACTTGTAGGTTCATCTAAGAAAATAACTGATGAACCACCAATCAAAGCAATAGCCAATGATAATTTTCTTTTACTTCCTCCACTTAATTCTTTAATTAATTTATCTCTATCCTCTTCTAATTCAGTAGTTTCCATAATATCATTGATTTCCTATTATAAATCCTATCCTTCTAACCCTTTGACTCTACCCATAAAAATTAACATTTCTATAACTTTCAAAGATTAATACAAAACATCTCTTTATGTACAAATTCCTACATTTTCTCTAATAGCATCAATATTCTCTTCTAAATTAATTCCATTAATTTCTATAGCTCCTTTTGTTTTTTAAATCATTCCTGTTAACATACTAATTGTAGTAGTCTTACCAGCACCATTATGTCCCAATAAACATAAGATTTCTTATTCATATAATTTTATTGATATATTATCCACAGCCTTAAATTCACCAAATTTCTTAGTCAAATTTTTAATTAAAACTGTACATTTTTTCTAAATGTTTAATTTCTAATGATATATTGCACTACTAAAATCTTCATTATGATTATGATTATGATCTTCATCTATTAATGAATCATTTAATTAGTTCTTTTTTTATCCTCCAAATAATCCTTATAAGAAAAATAATGGATGTTTTGCTACTCCATATTCATTTGGAAATACTTGATCTAAATAAAAAAATAAAAGGAAATAAACAGCCGATTCAATACCTAATTACAATGCTGCATTAGATAATGGATAAGCTGAACTTATTGCTGTAGAATTAAAAAATCCTTTCTTTAATGCACCCATATAAATAAAACTTATTGAGGATTATGGGAATATCGACATACAATAATAAAACAATGAAGAACTATATTTTAATAAAACTTTATACCTTTAAATGCTTGATAAAAACACCAAAAATGTAAGTAAAATAGAAAGTATTGTTACAAAAGTTGAAACTTCATTTGCCAATTTTGGACTTGAGAACACAGTTGACATCGCCAAAGAAAAATTAAGTACTGTGCTACTATATAGAAAATAGGTTAAGAATATTTTATATGCATCTGTCTTAAATCCATAATCTCCATCATTGATTATCAATGTCAATAACCACCAAAAGAAAAGTAGAAATATTGTGCTCTAATTAATATTTTTAATCTTCATACCAGAAATGTTTTTATGTATCCATACGCAATCCATCCTATTAAATAAGATCTTTATTTCATTCCCATAATCTTTTATGATTCTTTGAATCTCTCGCTTTTCTCTTCAACAAGATTGATTAACAATGATCTTGGTGGTGTACTTACTGCTATAGATAAAAATAGTGGAGCGAAAAATCCTAAAAATTCTAATTGATCTTTTAGAGAAACTATTATTGCTGTCACTAAAGGTAAAGTTAAATCAGATATGTATTCTTTGTTTCTAAATGATTAGGTAAAATTCTTCACTAAAAGTGCTCGAATCTGTAGAATTACACTTGGCATAGAACTTTTTTTCTAATTAATAATATAAATATCGGAATTCTTAATATTCTTATTTTAAATACGCAATTCTATTGATGTAATCAAATTTTTTGAATCAATTCCATATAGATTTCTTTATCCTTATTTTGCTTCAAATTTTCATTCATTTATTTATCTTCATCTCCTAAAACTCAAATGCCTTCTACAACTTTTCTATATTTTTAATAATATTATACCTTTTTTCAAAATAATATTTTATGATTATTTATGGTCTTATTTCTCTTATTCCTAAAGTCATATGGAAGACTTCTTTTTCCTTTAAAAGAATTATCATTTCAACCTACTCTAATCTATTTTAAATGTTATCACAATTATTTATAAGATATATACTAATTATATTTGATATATTGTTTCGAAAATTATTTGTTTATAACGATATTTTAGAATAACAATTTAAGTCACTTAAAAAGAAAGTTAAATTCAATTTTTGAATCACATACATTACAGTTTGCTAAGAATTTTAAAATTATTATGTTAATAATGGGCAGTTTATAATTACTTCTGCTTATATTATAACCTTTGACATTTCAAAAATAAATAATAATTTTTATTCTATATTATTTGACTTATAATTTTTACACAACTTTGAGATGCTGAAAGTGAACAGATCAAATCAAATGTGAATAATTTTCAAAAATAAAAAAACATTTCAAATATATAATTCATAAATTAGTATAGGTGATATGTTAATATCAAAATCTTTAATTTTTGGATGATATAGCGATAATTAGAGGTTTGGTATGTTTTTTATTTTTAGATGGTAAAGTTAGAATTAACTTTAAACTCTATTCTATAAAAATATTTTTAATTTAGTTAACCGAAATATAATTAATATTTGGTAAGGTTATAGTGATGAATATATATTATTCATTAAACTGTTAAAATAAATCCTTCTCTTTTGTTAAAATTAGGATAACTACTATGGCTTTGTCTTTATGGTGAAGGATTAGAATATTTGATTATTATTATAATTTTTATTATTTATAATTAATGTTCCACTTGTCATAAATGGATTAAATATTCTTAAAATCTTTAGCAGATGTTGTAAGGACTTCAAGAGCCACTTCTTAATATGATAAACTAACTTTCACAACACAAACTATTGCAGATATAAAAAATGAATTATAAAGTAGATAAGAAGCAGTCAGATATTAAGCATTATTGAAATTATTTTTTGTAATTAGATAATTCTATAAAATAGTTATCTATGGAGGGAAATAATATTAGATGGGCTGAATTTCAAATAATAAATTTAATGGGCAGCGCAGATTTCTAATTAAAATTAGGTGCCTAATTAGCAGCCCATCTTGTTATTGATGGCTAAAGTCAAGGTCTTATAATGGTTACAAATGTGTTTTAAAAAGAACTCAAAAGCAGTCATATAGAATGCTCTACAACTTTGAGCTGCTTAGGCACTATTGCAAATAAAGATTTATCAGATTCTTTGTTGCCACATGTTTTAAAACTTACTACTAATACAAAACCATTAATTAGAAAAAAGGCAATAGCAGTTCTATCAAAGATTTTCACAATAAACCCTTTGAGTATTCCAGGAAATTTAGAAATGGTCATACAATAACTATAAAAAGAATCAAATATTTCAGTTTTAGCATGTGGGATTAGTTTATTTTGCTCAGTTTTGAAAGTTGCACCTCAGCTTTATCCATTATTTTTATCAATTGTTTATGATCAAATATCAAAATAAAAATCAAATTGGTTGCTTATCAAATTAGTTAGAATATCAAATAAATTGATATCTTTAGAACCTAGATTTTAAGGAAAGTTAATTGAACATTATACAAGATTGCTAAATTAGACCAATTCTAAATCATTGTAATATGAACTAATATATTCAATAATGAAGTACTTTAAAAATCATTCTTAACTATATGAAAGTGCAGGTGACATATTAAAATAATTCTTAAATCATCAAGATCCTAACTGTAATTAAATACTATTATTTTTTAGTAAGATGTTTGGGTTTGGAATGTTTGACTCATATATCAACACCAGCTGGTTTAATGGAATTTTAAGAATAAATTTTAGAAAGTTTTAAAAAGAGTGATTATTTTTCAAAACTCTAAATTTTGTAGTTGTTTAAAGAATTTACAAATCAATAAAATTTCTAAACAGTAATTGAATTCTTTTTAAAATATTCAGATTTAGAAAGCAATCATAAAATCATTGAGTCATTAAGTAATGAATAGCATAATATAATAGTTTCCATAATTATCAAAGACAAATTTATAAATGTGGACGATCCTGAGAAATTATTGCTAACATATATCCCAGTAATTGCATAAAAAATAGATACTATCGATAATGCCATAAAATTTAAAGAATTATTATTTGAATTATTAACTAGAGTCCCTGGATTAAAGGTTTATTCTGATTAACTATGCAATCAAATACTTTAAACATATGCAACTTAATCTGATGCTTTACAAGGACCTACTTTAAACATTGTTTAGAGACATACATAATTAAAGTATTCTTTAAATCATAGAGAAATAATTTTTAAATCATTAATAATGATAGTTGGTGAATCAGTTAAATTATTAAATTTAGAGGCTCTAACTAACATAATTAAGTTTTTAGAATAGTTAAATATATTGAATTGTTATGAGTCATCATTATCTGATATAGATTCATTGCTATTCAAAATATATATCTAAATTATTAAAACTGATCCATAAAACGAAATCATTCCTTAAATTGAATAACTTATAAAGAATATATACAATAAGTTGCATAACATTTCAATTGTTAAAATTTCATTCTTTTATGAATCTTTAATTTTAAGTAAATCAAAAGACTAACTTGAGTAATTGTATAATTTATATGAAGAAGATTTACCACCAATTAATTTAGAGGTAACTATTTTCTTAATATAAATATAGGCTCAAAAACTAATCAAACCTCCTGAAGAGTTAAACATCTCTCAATCATTTCAAATTGATATACAAGAGATCGAGAAGATTAAAAATACAAATAATGAGTAAATCGAATAAAAATAAATAATTGATTAATAATAATAATAATAATAATAATAGGTAGAAATTAACTAAAAAGAAGAAGAATAAAACGATTAAGATAATCAAATTTAGAAGCAAGAAGAAAATGGGCAAGAATTAAAACCATTAATTAGTAAAGCTGATCCAGCTCCTAAAAAGATTTTTATTATTAATAGAGATGAAGAATTACCGCCAGGTGTAAATTAAAATGATATCAACAAATTTTAAGATGATGAATGATTTATTTATTTATGATGTTCAAAAAATTCTTACATATTTAAAGTAAGTTAATTACTCTTTTCTTTTAATGGATAATCAATTAGAAAAGATCCCTAAAGGTTAATTCTTGCCGAAATATAAAGCTCTTTAAAAATGAATTATAAACAATCAAATTAATAAGAATATCTAATTTCTTTTACTTTTTCAATTATAAAAAATTCAATTTTAGTTAATTTAATTTAATACTGATACAGTAAATAATACTTTAAATATTTAGTATAAGCTATCAATAAATAAAATCATAAATCGTTATTAACTTAATTAAGTTAATCATCTTTATATCTAAATCATTTTCATAAGTAATAATTTCAGTTAACCATAAATTTTTTGGCAGTCAAAATATTTATATGCCAGGAAATATAAATAAATAATCATATCCAAAAAGATGTAATAAAAAAATTGACTTACTTAAAATCACATATATTTTAAATAAAGACTGTTTCTTGCCTTAAAATTTATACTGTTATTATAAGTACTTGAATTTCGTATTTATTGATACATAATTTATATAAATTATCATATTGAGTGCTTTTCTTCTATGATTCTTAATTGCTTTTCTAGTTTATCTATTTCTAACTCTTATTCAGTAATTAAATTAGTCGCTTCTTCTTCAATTTTGTATCTTTCTTCCTTCTCTTGATATAATTCCTTTTATAAATTCTATATAATTTCATTCCTAAAAAATATTATTCTAAGTACTGCTAATTTTGAATTACGTTATCTTGGTTATCCAAAATGTCTTACTCTTGAATATTTTTTCAATATTATACATTCTAAACTAGTTTTAATGATAAGCAATCTTTTGATCATCTCTTCACTCCACTGTTAAATTTCATTTTATCCTCTACAATCTGCTTATTCATTAAATTCTATAACTTCTCGATATAATTTTTATGATAGCTCAGTAATTTAATCCTATTATAAAGATGGTACTTTTTGTATTTCTTATCTTTCAACTCTTTGCTTTTTTAATTATTTAGGAAGAAGTAGATGATTAGCACTGTAATTGATATATGAAAAATACCTTTAACTTTTTTATAACTTTGATTAAGGAGTAGTGCTTTATTCTTTTGTTTCGAAGAGCTTGGGGGTAAAGGTCTCCTCAATTTTAAAACTTTTTTATTTATTTATTTTATTTAGTTCACAATGCTTTGAAAAAAATCCAGGTTTGATATTGCTTCCCAAGCAATTAGGTGACAATATTAAATAATTATTTTTTTTCTGCATGTAAAATTAATTAAATTAAAAAAAAATAAACTACTATATAGTACATCTTCAGTATTTTATAAATTTTCAAATCACTTACAAGATAATTCAAAAATAATATTTGAATCTGTTTATTAAGTGATTAAGGTATGCTGATAAGAATAAGAAATAGTATTAATGGAATAAATATTTTCAAATTTTTAATTATCCTTTAATTTGCATTAAATATTCTAAAGAATTTAGTAATTTAGAAACCAAAAGGTAAAATTAAATAAACTTTTTTTGTATTCATTTTTTTAAATGATTATATAATGTAATTTTGAAGTAAAACAAGAATATAATTTGATAGAGTTTTGAACTGAATTTATCAAAGCAATAAATAGATGATAAATAAAATGTTTTGTTGATAATAAAGATAATATCCAGTTAAAGATGAGAAAGAGTCAATTTTTATTATCACAAGAAGGGAAGAGATTTTATTAAGGAGTATATATATGAATAAATAATGAATTAATTATTTTTCTTTTTAAAGATATGAGCACATTAATTTCGACAAAATAAGAATCTTTTATTGAGAGATAAATAACAACTTAGCAAGCAGAAACAGTTAAATAAGTATTATTGATAATAATGCAAAGTATACGTCATACACAACTGAACCTACATTGTTAAGGGAGGACTATGCAGTTAAGAAAATAGAGAGACCAGAAGCTTATCAATTTTGGCATAAAAAGGAGAAATATAATTCATATGCTAGCAGAGTATTGAATACAAATTACAGATCGTGTTCTGTAATTAATCCTGGGCAAAGTTTTCAAATAAATAATGTTGGAAGTGGAATTAGCTAATAATAGGTTGCTAATGATAATGAATTTTAATGCTGCACAAAATAATAAATGGTTGTATCTGTTGTAATAGTCTCAAGAGAGGAAATCGAACAACCATGGAGAGAAGAATGTCTTTATCTCCAATAAGTGATCAAAGAATTGGAGAAAAAAAAAGAGGTCAAAGTAGTAAAGGAAATAGATTATGCAAGAGTATGAAATGATGATTATTGTTAGATTAAAGAACTTGAAGAGGAAAATCATCATTTGCAATTAGAGTTATAATAAGCATAAGAAAGCACTTTAATAACAGAAAGAGTAACATAGAATAATAGTGAAGTTGAAGTGTGGAAGAGAAAGTTTTAAGAAGTGAACCACGATTACAATGAAGCTCAAGAGAAGTTAATGAATGTGGAAATCGAATTAGAAGCCTTAAAAAAAGAGAAGGCCAGAGTAAAATTATAAAATATTTTAGGCAGCAACTGCAACTACCACAGTTACAAGATCATCAGTAAGAACAGGTACATCTAGTGTTAGACAAGCAGGATAAATTTGATGTAGATCATATAAATTGGATATATTTTAAATAATTTCTATTCTTAATCATTATTATTCCTCGATTAAGACTTACTTTTTTTCTTAAAGAAATTTAACTTTCAACATCTCTTTATATATCAAATTTCCTAATACTAACAAAACGAATCCTCCCAACTCTATTAAATTCGCCCATATTGATGTATTTTCCCATTTTCTAGAAGTGGTAAATGTTACTATTAATCCAATACCCCATATTAAAATTGTTCTTATAGTGTCTACAACAGTACGAGTCAAAGCAGAAACATACTTAGTAACATTTACACCAAAGATGTTAAATAATGCAATACTAAAGATTCCCAATACAACAGAGACTGTTAACCAAACATCGGCTCCTAATTATTGGAAGAATACATCAGTACATTCCCAATATCCCTAATCGTTTCGAAATACACATCCTTCTTTGAAATTACAAGGTATAAAATTGAGAATGGGCATAACTATACCAAAATATAATAATCCCCATACTCCTTCTACACCCACAACGTAAAAAACATGATAATTATATTATTAAAATAGTTTTTCTTCAAATATGTATTGAGCTGCTTAAGTAAAAAGGGATACTATAATTAAGCCTATTGATATCAATTTTATTTCCCAACTAAAGTCATCAGATGTTGACTTTCTAAATAAAAAATTTGACAATCCAACTGTGAATATGCCAAGTATGGCCAAAAGAATTCCAAATTGCTACTAATTTGACAATTTCTTCTTGAGTACAAATTTTGAAAATGCCGCTGTTACTATCATAAGCTAGATGGTTATAATCATACTCCTCCTCTCAGCATTTAATATATAGATGACGGAATGAAATTTAAAGCGACGTGTTACAATGATGATGTAATTCCATCAAACAAAGCTGGAATTGCCAATATTTTGAATCCTCCTTTTTCTTTTTTTGGATCCTCCTCAGCTTTCATTTAAAACATATAATAGAAGATTAAACAAGTTGCTTCACCAACAAACATACATAAAGCCTATTATCTAATATTATTATTACTTGCATATAAGGGTGTATAAATATTGTTCCATCGATGTATGTAGTATTTTAATACTTATAGACTAATGTATTAAATGTACCCACCAATATCATTCCTACTAATATTGAATTAACAAAAAAGGCACTTTTCTACTCATTATTCGTCATTTATTTAAATTTTAGATTTAATAGTTTATCATATATTGAATTATTAGAAATTTTCAAATAATTGTTTTCTATGTTTAGACTAGCTCCGTTATTATAAAATCAAAAGTATATACTTATTAGAGTCCATAATCACTTTAGAAATTAAACATTCTTTCAAACAGTCTCTTATTCCAAATTATTTAGAAAATCAAAATTTTTTAGAGGTAAATCAATATTTTAGCGATCACAATTTTTTATTTGTAAAATTTTGATAGATAGAATTTATTTGAAGAATCTATTAAAAATATGCATTCTTCTGAATTTTTTATAAGAATTTAAACAATAAGTAACTCTAATGTTTTCCCTAATTATTTACATATGTTTCATATATTTTATTGCAAAATTTTACATATGTTTCATATATATTAGGGATGCTTATAATTTTAGAAATGTATGTAAAAATTAATAAATCATATTAAATTTAAATAACCATATACAGAAACATATCATAATTCATTTCCAATAGTTACCCAATTCTTTCTCACATTATTTCTTCTGCCAAAAATCTCCAAATAATATCCTAAAATATTGAGTAAAAAATACCATTTGGTACTAGTTGTTCCACATATTAATATATTTCTTCTGGTTTTTAACTTTAACCTCTTCTTTCGCTGAATATAATATCACTGGCAACACCTTAACGAAATCTGTTTGGCTACAAATTTATATTGCCCTATTTTAAGTATAAATAAACGATATACTTTAACACCAATCAAACAATTTTCTTTTGCATGTTATAAGTAAAATCCATGTCCTTTAGCAATTTTACCATTTACTGTTTTCTTACACCAGATTATTTCATCAATCAATTTGTAACCCCATTATTCAATTAACTTACAAGTTACTTTATATTTAGCATTAATAGTCCTAATTAATAAATTTATAATTTTTACCATATTAATATTATACCATTCTCTTACAAAATTTCGATAGGCATTTTACTTATGTTTTCATCAGCCAAAGAAGAATAAGCAATTGCAACTCCTCTTGATGGTTATGAACTTGATAATTACCAAGGTGGATCCATCATTATTACATCAAATAATTATCCTGCAATTTTTAATTGCTCATCTCTTAATTTCTTAAATTATCACGAATTAAAATTACTTAAAAATCCATTAGTCTAACATCAGTACATATAGGAATTGCATCATTATGAACAAAACTTTATTTTGTATGATTCTCATGATATTCTTGAATGTACTTCATTTTATAGTGTTTTATTTTTTGCTCTACTTACTTTTTTAAATCTTTTAACATTGCCTCAGAATTTGGCAATTTGTCAACATATATATAATCTTCATCCTATTTATTATATTTACAAAGATTACTTCAACAGTCTCTTATTTCTTATTTTTCTTTACCTTTTCTTCTTCCTCTGATTCCTCCAACTCCTCAACATCGACTACCTCTTCTTCTTCCTCAGAATATGATGGATCATCTAATTTCACTTTTTTACAGATCTCCTCTTCATCAGACTACATTCAAATATCAACTTACATTATCTATAACTAACTTTGATTTCTTCTTAAGCTATTCTTCTTATTGCATTACCCGCCTCTTTTTAATTATTAATTATATTTTTTACCCGCATTAATCTTGCGTTATAAAGCTCAAGATTATTAATCTTTATATCTACTCTCTTTAAATTTCAACTTTTGCATTTCTTTCTCTTTTTTCCCCTAATTTTAAAATCAAAATGAAAATTTTATTATTTATTTTTAAAACTATTAATTATTCTTTTTTTTATAAATAAACCAATTCATTATGATCCTAAAATAAATATTCATCCTAATTTTATGAAACTACTCATAAGATAATAAATTTCAAAAAATCATTTCTTAATATTTTTAATCAAACATCTATCCTCCCTTAATTTTATTAATACTAACATCTATTCTTTATTATTAAATAAAGAAGCAATAAAAAAAATAACAGTTAAAGATAACTATTTCTAATTTATTTGAATATACAATTATATTTGAGCACTTTTAAATTATTAAATTTCTTATAAAATTTATTCTTCCTAAATCAGAATGATAAAGAACTATACTAAGTACTATAGTAAACACCACATATATAAGCAAAATAAATATACCAATAAATTATAAATTTTATTTGTTTTATATGTTTCTGTATTGAGTAAAATTAGAATCTTGTTTTTCTATTCTTAATCATAATACAAACCAGAGTCATATAAACTGATTCTTAAAATAATAGGCTATTCAATATAATTTTTGAAATTAAAATACTTAAAAGTAGCAAACTCAAGAAATGAGAATGTGTTTTTACATTGTATTTATATTAAAAATATTTCATTTATTTTCAAAAGCACAGAATGCATTTGATCTAACAGTTTCAACTTTAACCTCTGGTCCCACCATAGTTCTTATATCTCTAATATCATAATAAATCATAGTAGGTCTCTCTAATCCCAAACCCCAAGCAATAACATTAACATCTTCTGGTATACCCAAAGGTGCCAACATTTCAGGTCTAAAAACACCAGAATTTCCAATTTCAACTTTCTTGTTAAGAACAGGATGAAATCCTAAAATATATTAAAAATATACCGTAAATTTCCATACTTGGCTCTGTATATGGATTATATGTAGGTTTAAACCACAATTTATTAATACCAATTTATCTAAAAAATTCTCTGATGATTCCCATCAATTATCCTAATGAAGCATTCTTATCAATTACTACACCTTCAATCTAATGGAACTCTGCTAAATGAGTTGCATCCAAAGTTTCATTTCTAAACACCTTATCAATGCTGAAATATTTTTTAGGGAAGTATCCCTTTTCTTTATATTATTATGCAATTCTATATAACATTTTAGAAGAGACAGCAGTTGTATGAGTTCTTAATATATTTTTTCTAGCTTCCTCATGTGACCATTCATATTGATATCCAATACTACCAACACCTCCTGTTTAATGCATAGTTTTCACTTTATCTCTAAGTGTTGTATCTACTTCTTCACTGAATTCTGGATCACTGCAAAAGAATGTATCATGAGCATCTCTAGCTGGATGTTTTTGGGGTTAAAATAAAGCATCAAAATTCCAGAAAGAAGATTCAACAAATTAATTAGTTGGCATTTCTTCAAATCCTAATCCAATCAATATTTAAGAAAATTATTTCCTTACTTTTAGAAGTGGATGTAAATTACCCATAGAAACTATTACTATAAATATCCATTTTTACTTTTTTCTCCTTCAGCATTTAAGTTAATACTTTTATAGTCACAATCCTTCCACTCCCCACTTAATAATTACTCTGTAGTTAAAGCTGCAAATTACTCTCTAAATTTAGGAGCATATTTTATGCCTTTTTTAATATCAAAATATTTAATAGTTTAAATGAGTGCTAATTTCCTTTCTATCAATAATTTAGCTTATTGAGAACCCAATTTTATGTTGTTAAAAGATTATAATTCTAATTTAATTTTGTCAGGCAAATCATTAGCAACCTTACTTATTAGTCCTTTGTCCAATTTTATATAACCCATTTTCTTAGCATTACCAAAACCTTAATCGAATTGTTTTTTTTTTGGATCTTCAACTTATTTTTCTTTCTTTTCTCCTTATTCTTATTTCACCTTAGGATTTTATTCTATTCCAAATAATTTTTATAAATCTGCCATTGATATTCCTCCATCAGGTACTTTCTAATAGATTTCATATTCTCCTGATTATGAATTTAATATTGTATTTCCTTCATCAGTTAATATCAATTAATCTTATTTTAATCCCTAAAGATAATTAATATATTCATACTTCTGTCTTAATAAAATTAGCAGATTCTAACTGCAATAAATACCCCACTAGATCTTAATGATTAATAGCTAAAGATTTGGCTACTACCATAGAATTTAATGATTCGGTTGACTCTAATTAAGCCAGAATCAAATTTGTATAATCTTGCTTTTAATCCATAAATATATTAATTTATATAAAAATCTCAAACATTTGGGCCAAATGATTTTCCTTTGAAGTATCCTGTTAACATGTAAATTTGAGAAATGCATATCACAATTAAAGCTCCCATCTTACCTGCTGAACACCACCAGAGTTTTTTCTCTGTTGATTCTAACATTCTCTAATGTTCATTCTCTCTATCGTTTTAATAATGTTAATTATTTTAAATTGTCTTTAAACTTCTGTATGCTTATTTCATATCTTCAGCCATTTAATCCATAGTTTCTAAATCAAATAAAACCAAAATTTACCAGCTAAAGCCAAATCATTCTCTTCTACAAAATCAAAGTTAAAACTAATCAATTTATAATATTTATCCAATGATTTGAAACACACTTCATATTGTCCATCATCAGTCATTATTTCTTTATAATTTCCTTCCTTTTATTTTACACTAGATTTCAAAAGAGTTTTTCTTGGAGAATAAAACTAATTATTATTATTTCCCTTTTTACTTTCATCTCAATATTATCCTCTTAGAATCCAGAAACCACAAAAGATATTTAAAATAAGGCTGTTTTCTTTCCTTATACTCCTAAACACAATTCTTTACCCCCATCTAATCCAGTGGATAATGCTTAAATGGTTGAAAGCAAGAAAAGAATAAACATTAGTTCAATTAATTAATACAACGTGTTATTTTTGATTAATAATTATTTCAATTCAGTTTAAAAACTTCTACAATCATAGAATTCCAGCTTTTAAGACTCTATTCTAATTATCCCTTATTCTCTATATATTTATTCAATAATTAAAAACCACTTAAATGATAATTTTATATAAATGATTCTTAAACAATGTAGTTCAAAAGAAGGATTTGATACATCAAATGATATTGATCAATTTGATTTAGAACAATTCAAATAAAAATCTAAAACTTTCTAATACAATGAAGAGTGCAATTAAACATTTGAAAAAAAACCCATGATTTAGGAATCAACAAAACAATGTAGATTTTTAAATCTAGATGTTCCTAAGCCAGCAGTCAACAATAAAACTATTTATTTGAGTTAACCATTTTCTAACACTAAATAAATCCACATGTTAATTTAAAACAATGAAGAATAATAGGATTTTGAAATTTAAACTCCCTTAATAGGAAGACCATTTGTTGGAATGATAAGATAAGGTTTGAAGTTTGATTCTAATTTCGAATCTGGCAATCTTGATCGAGTTGATTACGTAATTAATTTCAATTATTTTGTTAGATTTCAAACGATGAATATAATTTATATATGAGGATTGATACCAATTCTATAGGCCATAGTAATTGGTTTTATTTTAAAATAACATAAAACGAGTAAAGAAAAATAAAAATTAATATATGTAACTTCACAAAACCTTAAAGTTTATATACAAAAGGTATGAAACCATATATTTTATCTAAAAAGAGTAAAAACAAGTATTTCACTCAACAAGGTGATAACATCAAATATTAACAATAAGGTTAATATTTTATTCTCTCATTCACATATTAATTTGAATATGAAAATGATGAAGTTTCCTTTGCAACCTTACCCCCCTACTCATACTCACAATTGATTAAAAAAATAAAAAAATGGAGTAAATCATCGAAACAATACTTTTAAAAACTAAAAATAGCAAATACTTTATCAGGTTTAGTATTGCCATTAATTGTAATAACCGATAAATCTATTGATAAAAATAAAAAGATTATAATACTAACTGCAAGAGTTCATCCATCTGAAACTTGTAGTTCGTATATGATCTAAGGTTTCATCTCATTTTTATTAGGTGAATCTTTCATGGCTTAATATTTAAGAAAAAAGTATAAATTATTTAAATATCAATTTAATAGCATAATTTTTAAGATCATTCCAATGTTGAATCCAGATGGTGTTATAGTAGGAAATTATAGAAACGGGTTAAGTGGAGTAGATTTGAATAGATAATTTCAAGAAACAGATTTAACTTTATTTCCAGAAGTTAAAGCATTGAAATGCTTAATAGAAGATAATTAATCAAAATTGATTGGATATTTTGACTTTCATGGTCATCAGGTGAGAAAGAATATCTTTTTATACGGTCCAACTATAAGTTGCGAAACAAAGATAGTTCCTTTGATATTGTAGCAAAGATTAGATTCGTTTAGATATAAATCATGTGAATTTGGAATACCAAAATTTAAATTGGGGACCGCAAGAGCTTTTGCTAATCAATTTATTGAATCAATTTGTTATACTGTTGAGGCTTCATTTTGCGGATATTAGAAAGGGAAGAATGTAAGATTTGTGAGTAGTGATTGGGTGCAAAGTGGATTTTGTATAGGTGAAACATTGTTTCTATATTTGAATATGAAATAGTAACACTAAAAACAATTAAGTAAAATTAGATTTATGAAATTTAGAATAAAATTAGCTATTAAAAACAATAAATGAAATGTCATTAAAAGTAGAATAAACAGAGGTGAAACACGATTCTGATGATGAGACAAATAGTTAGTCTGATGCAGAATTATTTGAAGATTATGATAAGTAGAAGTTGGATGAATTTTAGAATTAGATGAAGAAAGAATTGAGTCATTAAAACCTAATAGAATAAGAGGATAAAATATTGAAACATATGAAAGTACAAAGTGTTTCAAGAAAAATAAAGGCTGCACCATTATATTTATTGACAAAAAAGTATTTAAATTAGATTAATTAGAGATTAGCCTCGTCCATCTTTGTATCCTGATTTAAGTATATAAAATTGGGAATTTCGATCGAAGAATGGAAACAGTACTGAAAGTAAGAACCTGATTTAGAGAAGAGGGAAAACAAATTCTAAATTATTACAATCTTTCAGATTGGAAACTAGAAAGAGAGCATTTTCTAATTAAGATGGATCTCCATTCAATTAGACAATCCAACAAATTAATATTACTTAGATAATTCCAAAAAAAACTATATACAATTTTCCAATATTAGAAAATCTGCCATAGAGTGTAGGAGCACCTTTACCTTTCATTAGAAAAATGTTAAATGGAAAAAATAAAAAATTGCAAGGATGATATTGATAATTGTTTATTTATGATAAATTTAATAACAATGATAATCATTTTCCTTTGACAGGTAAGAAATATGGATGATCCATTGCATCTTTTGGTGTAATTCTGAGAGCCTAAAATTGAGAGGATTATTTTTACATGATCATAAACTAACATTCTTGAGAGAATATCAATAGCCTCATCACTACATAAATGCTTATTTTCTGCATTAATAAATTTAACCCATTCTTTCTTAGGATAACTAAAACATAAAGAACATATTTACTTTCCCAATTTAGATTCCAAAACAGGA
Source organism: Paramecium sexaurelia (assembly GCA_000733375.1). Lineage (NCBI taxonomy): Eukaryota > Ciliophora > Oligohymenophorea > Peniculida > Parameciidae > Paramecium > Paramecium sexaurelia. Next base: position 115,929 of record JPFM01000007.1, on the reverse strand, counting down.
TCCAACCTAATTCTGTATTTCTTAATGTAAGCCTACAATTCTTCGGTTCCTAATACTTTTGAAATCACAATCAATTAGTCATAATTGTCTTATCCTTAAAAAAAAGGTTCTTTTTTAAATATCTAAGTTGATCGAAATTAAATACCATAGATGCCATCATAGCTCCAGTACTCCAAATATCAAGTGAATAATCATAATAGACATTGTCAACCAATAATTCAGGTCCTTTAAAATAACGAGAAGCGACTCTCACATTATAATCTTACCCTGGATGGTAATATTCAGCCAAACCAAAGTCTAATAGTTTTAACAATTTCTTTTTCGGATCCACTATTATATTTTGGGGTTTAACATCTCTATGCATAATACCTTTTGAATGGCAATAGTCTAAGGCCTTAATTAATTCAAAAAGGTAGAATCTTATTTCAATATCAGTTAATTTTGGAAACAAACTTCTAAAGTCAACATGATCGATGTAATCAAAAATTAAGCAGGGTGTTTTTGATGATGGATCTCTGACTATATCTGACAATTCAATCACATTTGGATGACCTCTAATAGTAAGCAAAATTTTGGTTTCTCTTTTTATCTTCTATTTTTTCACTGGTTTCAAGACTTTAATTACTACTCTTGTTCCTTAAGGAAATTTGATTCCTTCATATACATCTGAATATTTCCCTCTTCCTATCTTCTTTATTACTTCATATTAATCGCTATCCTATAAAACATTAATTATATAGTTAATACTCCCCATTCATTTTCAAAATTGTCATAATCCCAATATTCCTTTGGTTAATTCCTATTGAAATTTGCATAATACTTTGGTGGTATTTACAAAATTTAATTCATATTATTAATGCAAAAAATATAAATACAAACTGCCACTCAAGATAAAGATGAATATAATAGGAACGCATAAAAAATTATCGAAAATATCAAAGCCAATGATATGAATTTGATTGAAGCCACTCTTGAATATGCGCTACAAGTCTTCAATTCTCATGAACCACCGTTAAGGAAATTATTACTCCTAAGAGTATAAACTATTATATCCTAGCTTATTAAAGATGCTATTGTTATCAAGTCTACAAAATTCATTAATAAATACATTTAGAATAGACCCTTGTTGACATATATAGCAAATATTTGCACACATAACATAGGCGATTCTAATCCTAATAGAGGTGCTGATCTATTTTAAGGACAAGGTTCTATCCAATAATCAATTTAGATCCACAATCGAGTATTGAATTCTTAAATTTGGCACTTGAATTAGTGGGATTTCTTGCAACTAAATTTCCCAAAGATTCAAAAGGAGCACCTACTAAATTCAAAATCTAATATGATGAATTAATCTAAATGGGAGTACAATTTTCACAAAATGCATTTAGGTGAAATTCCCCCCATAATCAAATCTTATGTAGCCTTTTGATCCCATCAAGGATTCTTAATAACAAATTCAAAAACCCCTTGAAAATAAAAAAGAAAGAGATGAAATCATTCTTTAACTAAGTAATTACCTATTAATAAATCAGATAAAAGCAAAGAAACTATTTATTCAGACATTGAAATGATTCATGAAGCACTAGATAACGATTCAGAAATGACCTATACCAATGATGTCTTAGAAACCTGTCGAGACTCAATGAAGTTTATGTAAAAATCATTTTAGAACCTCATCATTAATGCTTAATAGTATGACGGTATTTTAGACGAAGATTAACTTGCAGAATTATATGCTCTTAAAGATTTTATTGAAAAGTTCTAATAATACTATTAAGATTATTTTGAAAAAGAACTATCTTCTTCAGCCTATAATTCATTAAAAATTTAAACCTAAGCACATATACAAAAGATATAAAATAAAGATTTCGATTATTCTCCTTAATAAAAATAATAGTAACAATCAAAGTTAAAATAATATTAATAGTCTGAATTTTAAGATGAAGATTAAATGCAAAAAACTAATTTTGATAAATCTAAACTACTATTACAAAATTTACATCCTACTGTGAATCATTTTGATGAAGAGGAAATCAAAAGATAACAAGCAGAAGAATCTAGGCAGGCCAAACTTAGATAAGAACAGGCTGAATTAGAAAAATAAAGAAAAGAGAATGAAAGAAAAGAAAACGAGAGAAAAGAAAATGAAAGAAAAGAAAATGAAAGAAAAGAAAATGAAAGAAAAGAAAATGAAAGAAAAGAGAATGAAAGAAAAGAAAATTAAAGAAGAGAAAATGAAAGAAGAGAAAATGAAAGAAAAGAGAATGAAAGAAAAGAAAATTAAAGAAGAGAAAATGAAAGAAAAGAGAATGAAAGAAGAGAAAATGAAAGAAAAGAAATTGAAAGAAGGCAATATGAAGAATAAATTATATAAGAATAGTATAGATTAGAAGAAAAAAAAAAAGAATAACTAAAATTAGAATAAATAAAATAAGAATAAAGAAAATAAGAAGAATTATAAAAATTACAGTAATAGATCAAATAAAAAGAGATTGAAGATTATTGGAAAAATTAATTTCAACCTTAAAATCAAGATAATTAATATATGACACCAACGAAACTAGGATCAACTGTTACATAATACTAATAAATATAATAGCAATAATAATCATAGTACTTAGAATAATAATCACAATAATAATAATAATATTAATAATAATAGTTGTAATATTAAATGTAATCTTCATTTTAGTATTAAAAATAGGATAATTTTAATAATAATTATATTTATTCAAATTTAGAATAAAAATATTAATAAAAATAGCCTGAAAAATAATAAAATTAATATGAATATATTAATAGCAATCTTTAAATGCAAAAATAACCCTATTCATATGTGGATAATACAAATCATATAATTTCCAATATTGAAAAAAAGAAAGAATTTGAGGAAAATTTTGATGGATTAAGTTAATCCACATTAACTCAATAGTTTTATCCTTTGAAAATGAATCAATAAATACCAATTAAGCAATATTATGGAAAATTTTTTAAATATGATAATACTTAATTTGAAATCTTGCATTCACAAGGTTTAACAGAATCATAAAGGAAAAGATTCAAATTAGCTACAATTAAGGGTAAAGCTGCATTAGTAAATTCTACTCAACTTTAAATAGGAATAAAATAAGCATTATAATATGTTCCCTTGAAATAGAAAAATTACTTGAAACTAACTTTATATATTGGTAATAAAACTCAATCAAACTTTGAAAACTGTAAAATGAAATTTGAAGGTGATGATAAATGTAATTTTCTTTAATAAAATATTTTAAGAATTTTCAATGTGGTTAAAACCAGAAAAAATAGCGGAAAAAATTGAAGCAGGTTAATAAATTTAATAGGAACTAATAGGAATATATAGATAATATGAAAATTATAAATTGATTAATGTAGTATTTTCTGGTATATTATTTAAATTTTAAAATGATAGCTGAATGGGCAAACAAATAAATAGCATCAAATTTTTTTTTAACAACAACTTTGGTTTCATTTATGGATTTTAAAGATATGAGTTTATAAGTGTTTAGAACCAAATGGAAACAAAAGAAAGCGTCAATTTTTCGAGGAGAAACATTTATACTAAATCCTAAGATAGTGAAAACAGGATATTATTTAAAAAAGTAATTATTTTTATTAAAAATTAGGATTTTTCCAAAATTGTGTGAAATTAACTCATATTAATAATTTTAGGATCAATAATTAGAGAATTTTGGCGATAACTAAGCTTAATATTTTTCGTATAAACTTTGTAACTTAAGATATTAAATTAGGTGGAATTTTTGAATTGACTAATGTGAATTAAAATTACATGATCAAATTTATCTTTTTGCCAAATATGCAATGTACAATATAAATAATTGGAAATAACGAACATTTGTGTAAATAAATGTTGAATACACTTAATTGGATTTTAGGCTTAGAATGATAAATTAATATGATTTAATAAATAATCTTAATTAAATAATATATTCAAATATGATAAATGATTTAGATGTTAACTTATGTCCTATCTAGCCATTCGAGTTGTATACGAACTAATAATTGCATTCTGATTAATAATTAGATTGTGACAATCGTTCAAGAAAACATAAAGTTAATTCATAATAATTACTTTTAAAAAAGTACTATTTATAGAAATCTTATTAGAAAAGTTCGTCATCGAAAAACTAGACCTTCTATACTAAGCATAGAAGAAGGAGTTAGGAATGTCAAACTATATAATGTAATCACAAGTTAATCAAATTTGGATAACCAAGATAGTTATAAGGTTTTATACTAGTGAAACTTATCCAAAGTACTGTAGCCAATATGATTTAATCATACTTTTTTATTATGTTATTCATATCAACATAATCTTCTTTTTTCTTAATTCCATCTCCATTATTTTCTAATTTTGTTATGAGAAGCCATTTTGAAAGAATCAGAAAATGAAGGATTCAATAAAAAAAAGCTTTAATTTACAAAATTGAGAAGTAAGATTTATGGTCTAAAGAAGAGATTGATATATTGAAAATTTGTTTTTGAATATCTTGTTTGTTGATATATATAAATAAGCATTATTATAATCAAGAAATTTTTATATGATATTTAATTAATAATAAGAATGCATAATTATAAATATATTAGGATATTTAAACTTGATAGATATAAGAAGATAGTCTTGATTTTAAAAAATCCTTTTTCTTAAATAAATTAGAAGTTAATGTAATAAAATTGTATTTACTACTAGTAAAGGATATTTTTGTAAAGTAATTTTTTAAATTTTGAATAAATATTTATATTAAATCAAAAATAACTAATTATTTATTATTTAAGTAATGTATTTATTGAAAGTAATTTGGAAATAATAGATATTAAGTAAATATATATTTACATAATTCAATATTAGACTAAATAATCGTTTTATAAAAAAATATATAATATCTCATTTTAGCGCTTTCATATTTGATTTGTTAAAAAGGTTGATAATTCTCTTTTATAGGATTGGATATCAGAGTAGAGTGATTAATCAAAGTCCAATTAGTATATTTAACGAACTCTAGAATTGTCAAGAGATTTATCAATAATGATTTGATTAGCATCCTTTAATTTTTAATTGAGGGATAATTTTTTTTTAGGTGTATTTTTAGATTATTCTTCTTGATAAGCCACCAACTTATTAATAATGTATTGTCTATGATAAAGCAATGGATTTTGTAAGAGATTTTATTCCTAGATGTGTTAAATTTATTTGGAAAAGACAAATTGAAATCCTTAATTTGGAATTAGGAAACGATTAACAATCCAAATAAATACAAGTGATCCTTAGGTGTAAGGTAGTAACATCCAAAACTTATTTCTTGCCCAATATTTTGGTTTTGGTAATAGTTTTAATGATGCAAATAATAATGAAGCTTGAAGGATGGAAAGGTAAATGATTCCTTAATTGGCAAATTGAATGATATAAAGTTTCTAAAGGAAATTGTATGGAATCTAGACATGAGTAAAATAGTATGGGTTGTAAAGCATAATGTCAAATAGACACTAATTGATATTAGATAACATATTTATATATTTCAAAGAAAATAATCAGGTACTCTTCTAGTTGTATGCGGTTCATTTTCACGAGGGGCAGGTTCGAATTAGGTTCTAGAATGTAAGAATTGAATTACTGATTCATTCTGAGTTATTCATCTACCTCTAGAATGCAAGCTTAGTTGCCACATCGATAACAATAGTTAGGAGCAGAGAATATAGTAATAGTCTTTTAATTATGGATTTTTTGAATTCCTTCCATGACAAGTTAATGTGCTCTGGCTATTTGTTTGAGCTTGTTAGAATGAAGGAATTTTTCTGTAATATCAGAACCCCAAGTCCATCCTGCACCTCTTGGTGAGATACCCCAACCTGATGAGGTATTAAGAAATGAAAATACCATTTTTGGTTTCTTCAGGATCACTCCATAATAAATCACACATTAAGCCTTCATGAGGAATGTCTTAGACTCTATTCAATTATTTTATTTAATCCACTGATTCCATTGCTGGTGATAGACCTCCATGAGCACAAAATATCTTTGGTCAAATTAGAATTTATGTTACTTGTTATTCTACAATTGCTGATAGTGGTAAATATCCAAATACTTCTGTAAATTACTTCCAAACTATTTCATTTCCATATTTACGAAAGCATTCATCATAAAACCCATATATCTTATTGATTTCTCGATTTTCATGATTGCCTGCAACATTATTATCAATAATTACCTCTTAATAAAACAATGCGATCTTTATATCTGACTTTTAGAGATAGCATTAAAGAGAATGTTTCTACAGATTGCGAACCTCTATCTACATAATCCCCTAAAAATAAGTAATTTGTATCCTAAAACAGATTTGCTAAATCTATATACTGGTAAGTTTCCTCCTATTTAAAAGAGTTCTATTAAATCATGGAATTGACCATGGATATCTCCACAAATTGTAAGAGGAGCTCTAACTTAGATTATATTAGGTTCGTCTGATAAAATCTCCTTCGCCTAACTAATTGCAAAATACTAAAACTTTCATGCATAAACTCTTCACTTCTTATTCTGTCAATATTTATCCTTGCTTTAATTTAGCAATTTATCTATCAACATTACCAATATCATTGCTGCTTAATTTATTTAAGGATGCCATTTAATATAATTATTTGAACAGAAAATTAAAATAAGATATATAACTACATTCACTTATTATATTAAATTCTTAACAAATCAGTGCAATAAAAATTCTATTCTTCTTATAATTTATTCCATAAACAAGTTTCTCATCCTTTACTTTTTCATAACAAATATTACTAACAAATAATAAAAAATACTCAAGTTCCCCTATATTTTGTACATTAATACCACTCAATTATGATTCAATCCCAACCAAAAATTTATCTAATTAAATAGTGTATTTGTTGTGATTTTGTTATATATATACTTTTAATAAAAAATTGAAGTAAATCTTAAATTTTCATTTAATTGGTTAAATAATTCTAAAATAATTCTAAAATATTTACATACTTAATCCTAAATAACCATAAATTTTTTTATTTTTAGATAATAAAAAAGATTTAAATTCTTCTAGAATGCTCATCATTACTATTAAAATATCTGTCTGTTGTCTATATATAAACAATAATTATTTTTTTTTAAATTAATATCAAATTCTTATTATATATAGTATAATTATCTAATGATCAAAATACTATTAGTTATAAATAGAGAAAAAAATTAAAAAATAAACTCACTTAAATATTCGTTTTTTAAACTTTTTTGTATTACTGAAATAAATTTGATAATTATTCAATTGATTCATCAAAAATTCTTATTATTAGTTCTTTAAGCACTCTATTTTAAGCAATTAATTAAAAAAATAATCCAAATTTATCCCTAAAGCTAATTTTAAGGATAGCTTTTAAACAATTAAAATTATAGAAAGTTTAAATACAATAATATTGTTCAATAATTTTTGTTTTATAGACATAAAATAATTCAAGTTTAATTTTTTATCCTATAACTTTAAAAAATTACTTCTATTGATCAATAATATTAACTTAAAAAAATTAGTTGAAGCACTCTCAAAATTTATATTAATTTAATTAAGATTAGAGTATTATTACCTTGAATTATTAGTTTTTAATATTTTTGGGAATTAAATAAAGATTTTTGAATTTTATATTTATGAATGAATAATGAAAAAGACAAAATTATAGGCAAATAATTTCTTTAGAATGATTTAGCAAATAAAATTATATAATGATAAAGGTTTCAATTTGAATAAGATGATTCCTATGCTTGTAATGAATTTCTGATAGAGTTCGTGTTGAATAATGATTCCATGAGATGTGAATCATAAAAAAGAATAAAAGTTGAACTGGATGAAAAAAGTTAAGAAAATTAAGACAAATAATTTGAATTTAATGAAGTAATTTAGGTGAATTGCTGCTTTTACAATTACATCAAGTAGTGAGGAATATTGAAGTTTTGTTAGTAAAAGTATATTCAATTGTAAAATTACGATGTTACTTTGAGTGAGGAGGGAAAATTTTTGAACGGTTTAAATTATTTGTTATTAATAATAGAGAGAAAATGTAATTGATCTAATTTAATTATGTAATTAAGAAAAATTCTTAAAGATTTGTAATTCTGATTAAATAATAATAAATATTTGTGAAAGTTCTATGGTTATAAGTCATAGAGTTATTTATAAAATTATTGAATATTTTTTAATAAAATGGATAATAAAAGCAAAGGGAGTTCAAAAAGTAGAAAAGAGTTAGGAGGTATATCTGAAAGATTTAACAATATTAGATGAGTTGAGTTTGAAAGGAGTATCGTTATTTAAACTAGATGTTAATTATGATCATTTGAAACAATTTTTAGAAGGAGTATAATCTGATCTTGATAATCATACAGTTGAGATTGAAAACATAAAGAAATTGCTTGGACCTAGCGAAATAATTTTATTAGTTTATTATAGATCTAAATTTAGGTTCAAGAATAGTTTCAATTATTAAGTGATTCATTGCAGTTTTCAGAGAAGGATATTGAGAAAGAATTATCAACATAATTAAGCACATATATTACTCAGATATAAGGGAAGTAAAAGTTTGGAAAGGGAGCCTTGGAGAAAGTCATAACTGAATTAAGGGGAAAGTTATTTTCAGTTATCTAAATCATTTAGTAACTTTATAGAGAAAAGAAAGTAAAAATCTATTTCAATAATAGAGACAAGATTAACGTTTAACAAAATTAGAAAATGATATGCTAACAAAGTTTGATACAAAAGAATGTAAGGAAAAAATGAGAAAATAAAAAAATTAATTAGAATAGTAGATAGAGGATTTATAAAAAAATGGTCGACATGAATTAGATACAGTTGAGAAGAAATTATCAACTGATATTTAGAAATTTGAAGAAGCAGTTAGAGATGTGGAAAGGTAAGGATTGAATTATTTTAAATTTAAGAAAAACACTTTGGAAAATACATGATTGTTAAGATCTATTATTAAAAAGAACTAATGAAGAATTTGTTAATGAAGCTATAAGAACTAGTGAAGATAAAATATTAAAAGAAGTAAATTGAAATATTTACATTAGATTTTACAAATGTAAAACAACGAATAATTGATTAAATTTTAATAGGATGTTGCTTATATACGTAGTTAAATTAAAGGTTTAGATGATACAGTTGGCGAAAAACAATCCAAGTTAAAATTGTAGTTAAATGAAATGAATGATTTGTAATATATTCTTATTAAATTATTATAGGTTGAAATCAAAAATTAGTATAATAGATAAATTAATGGAATAGAATAAGTAATAAGGAGATAAAATAATTGATTTAAATAGTAGATTGGCAACTGCTATAAATAAATTAGATGTTTCTAATTAATTAGATTAACATAGATAAAAAATTAAATAATTAGAAGATGGAATTTAAAGATTAAATGATGAAGCAAAAGAAAGAGTTGAAGCTTTGAAAGATATGAATTTAAATGCTGAAAATGTTGCATATTTATTATCTAAAATTGATCCACATAAAATTTGTACATTAGAAGGAGACATCAAAAAATTAGAAGAAATGTCAATTAGAAATAATGTGCATTGGGAAACTCTTGATGCAGAATTTAAATCTCGATATGATAGTTTCCAATTCTTTTCATAATTGTATTAATAATAATAATAATAATAATAATAATAATCAAATCCAGAAGAATCAAAATATGTTACAAAAGATGAAATTAATAGAATGTTTGAGTAATTTCAACAATAAGGCAATCTTGAAGATGATAAAATAAGAAAAATTTAGAAAGATTTATAAGACATAAGTCATAAAGTTGAAAGTGCAAATGAAATAGAAAGAAGAGTTACTAGAATATTCAGGGATCTTGATATTAATGGATTAATAAAATAAGTCAAAGTCAAAGCCAATGAAGATGATATGAAAAGAGAGTTGTTTAATTTGGAAACTAGATTAGGATAGGCTATGGAAACAATCAATTATTTAAGAAGAGAAATAGAAGCATTATAAGGTAATCTTTTATATTTACTTACTAGTTTAATTGAAGAAATCACCTATGAATTTCTAATAATCAGCCTCACCTCCTACAGATCAAATTATTGGAATTAATACTAAGAAACTCTATCCAATTAATTGTTTAAGTTGTAGCACTACTAATTAATAAAGAGTAATATTATATTAGTATAAAAGGTTAAAGGAACTGATGGAAAATACTATTAAGCTGATATGAAAAGATAAACTATTGACTAATAATAGTTTTATGATCTGTAATAAGACGAATCATAATAATTTAATTAATAACATTATGTTTAAAGACCTTAATCGGCTGTAGTAAATAAATAAAGTAATCCTTCCAAAAGACCTATAAGTGCTAAAAAATGATTAAATAAGTATATCTTATAAAAATAACAAAATTGTTGCCATCAAATTATGATACTTTGATTTTTTTTTTGATCGAAGTCTAAAGCCAGCTTCATTAAACAGGTTATCAAACTAACTCTATATTGACAATTTATAAATTAATTTTCTTGTTGATTAACGCAATCATTTTTTGGAAATTGAAACAGTAAATCTCATTTACCCTATTATTGCATCTCAACATATATGGTCAAGTAACATAATATTGAACAATTATTTGTATCTTTATCATTTACAAATTACATCATCCATAACTTTAGCACAGTACAATTATAATTTAAATGCCCACTTCTCTTAAGTATAATTGATGCACATATTTAGTAATTTTAACAATTATTACATCCTTTAAATTTAATCTGTAGCTCAAGTCTCTTTTTTGATTGATTTTAACTAATTTATCGATATTTTGTAATTAATATATTTATAATATATTCACTATTGTAATCTTAAAATTCTTTCTTCTGTATGCTTATTTTATTCAATTCTCTTTACTTAAATAGAAGAATGTTTATCACTATTTCCTATTTCTTTATCTTCAATAATCATCTACGAATATTCTTTTATATATTAATTGTATAAGGCTTCAACTTCATTTGATTCATCTTTTTGCTGAACTTAAAGACCCTCATTATATTACTAAAGATGATCTATTATTTCATTAATATTATCGTATAATTAAAAATTATCTGTTTCTTGATGTTTTAATATATTATTAACTTAATCTAATAAAAATTATAACAAAAATTATACCTATAATGCCTTATATTTAAATATCAGAATCAGCAGCTTTCAATAATACTTGAATTTTTTACAAAATTAACATGCGACATTCATTATTTTAAACCCATTTTTTAAGTCTTAACATTTCAGAAATATGCAATTTAATTTCTTATGGTGATTTCTTTTCAATTACATTACTTATAATTTTTTTTTCTTTCAATTCAATAATGTTGTAACATTCTTCCCTTTCTTAAGAATTTAAAATTTCTTATTCTATGATAAAATTTATTATACATTTCAATTTAAATAATGTCTAATTTTTTGCAACTTCAAGATTATTATTATTTAACAGCCACATTGATTAATATATATAAACTTCCTAGTTAATTTAATCTATATTAAATTATCCTACGCTTTAAATCAGGTTGGCCTCTAAGAACGTGTTAATTAAAAATAGAATTTCTCTTTTAGGCATTTTGATTACTTTCATTAATTATTTTAGAGTGAATGTATTAAATGAATTACTTGAAATTTATTCAACAGCTTTTTTAAATTTAACAATATTTTCTTTGTAGTATTTTATATGAAAGATATAAGGACATTTTTTTTCAGGCGATAATTTAGTTTTTATTAAAAACTTATCAAATGCCTTCTTCAAAGGATTCCACAAAATTTTAAGATGATTAAAGTTATTTCGATTTAGATCTTAAAAATCTTCATCATCTTCTTTAAGTAAAATATTGATTGCTTTAGTTTAATAACCTTCCATGACAATCTTCCCTTCCTTTAACATTTGAGCCAAAACTTTCTCGATACAAAGTGGTCTATATTCAAATAGAGAAAACAAATTCTATATTTCCTGTAATTTTATAAGGCTAGTTTTAAATATATTTTCTGTTAACTTATCAATTGTTTTCACCCAAAATTCATATAATTATCTCTAATTTTTTCAATCATAATTTACTTAGTAGGATGGTTTTTCGTATTCAATAAAATATTTGAGATAAATAGTTTTATCTTAAAATTCCTTAATTAACTTTAAGACCTTTTAATGTTAAATAATGTTTGAATGCATTAATTTATTTATTAGAAATTAAGTATTTCATAAATTTTATAATATACTTTATATAAATGAACCAATAAGGTTAACAAATTCTAATAATAGGAGCAAGTCCTTTTGTCTTAAAAATTCCTTAAATAAATATATCTAGATAAATATAATTAAGAATGCTTGTATGATTAAAAAATTATGTCACAGAAAACGAAAAATTCAAAATCTGACAAAATTTATAAATTTGATTTTAATTATATACAAAAATATACTAAACTTTCTTAATAATAATTAAACTCGAATTTAGTTTATTTAAATATTAATATATGATCTATAAAAGGTTGTCAAAAAAAAAACTAATTAGATAAGTAATCTAACAATAAACCTTTCTATAAATAATAAAAATCAAGAAATGTTCATTTGTAATTTAGATTAAAGATAGAAACGTTTTTGTAGACATTTCAGATCAAAATCTTTAAAAATACTTAATTTATATTCTATTTATTTATTTATAAAACTACTAAAAAATAAATTCCATCTTTATATTTTATCTAAACATCAAAATTGATCAATTTTATTCTTATTTTTTTACTCTTCTTCGGAATCATCTTCTATAGCTGTCTCATATAATTATTCTATTTTCAATGATTTTTATGTAATTTTTATTCCCCATTTATCATTATCTAATTGTACTTATTTAAGCGAACCTCCCCATCCAATTTTATCAAATTTAATCATTCCTTGAAAATCAGAAAATTCCTTATTACCAAATAATTATGTAATAGTCATATAAAAATCGCAAAATTACATTAAATCTGTTCTTCTTTCTGGAAGCGTTATTACACACAATAAAAATGATGAGCGAATCAAAACTTTCAAAGAATATAGAAATTGATGTAATTCTTATTGATTATAAGTTATTTTATCCCAAAAATCATGAATAATTAATTTTTTTAATGATGAATCTGTACTTGCCTTTAATGATTTCTAATATTATTTAGTTATAATTTGCAAGAATTATTATAAATTGTTTATTTCATCATAATTATTAAGTTTTAAATAATTTTCAACAGCCTATTCAGTTTCGGATTTAGATAAATCCAAATAAAATATAGAGGAATCAATGTTTTTAATAGTGAATTATTATTACATTTGATTATACCTCCAAGCAATCTTGTGTTATAATTCTTTTTCTTCTTGATTTTAAGAACTCTCTAATTATTTTTTAGGAACTATTTTTGACCATTGCTCACAAAATTAATCAAAAATTATAGAAACATGATTTTTATGAAAGGAATTGCCAATACAATATCTCAAGAATTATTTATAAATTGTTGTTGGCGCATCTTACTCGATAAAAATGATTTAACCCTTTAAGAGAGTATTCCCTAGAAGTGCATCCAATTCAGGATGCCCAAAATATGCTTTATAAGGATCTTCCTTTTTAGAATTATCATTCCTTTTAAAATTACTCATATAATTAATAATTAAATTTTTTCATTCTGTTTTTAATTTACCTAAAACGTATTTACTTTAATATTCAATACAATCTCTAAAAGTGGCTTCAATCTAATTAATTCCTAAAGCTTTAGCCATAACGTTTCTGCATGCTTGTGCATATATTTCCCACTAAAATATCATTAGATTATTATACCCTTTGTTCTTATGGATATTTAGATAAATTGAGGTAAGTTGGATCAAATAGACCTTCGAATTCTATTATTTCCACTTCATTAGCAAATTAATTTAAAGAAAACAATGTCATATACACAATTCCTATAACATCCATAACTGGATGAAATCTCCTTTTTGAATATTTTAAACAACAAATTTTGACAGGTAATAAAGGATCGAAAGCACCTCTTTTAAAAGGAATTAAAAATTCCCCATTAGTTGTAGTACCTTCTGGAAATATAATTACAGGAGGATACAGTTGCCCTTAATTAATTTATTTCACTCTCTCAGCTAAATCTGCAACACATTAATGTCTGCTCTCTTCACTTTCTCTATCAACATATATTGATTTTAATGATGTAGTTATCCAACCAAAGAATGGATATTTGCTAACAGCCAATTTTGACATAAACGATGGTAAATATTTATATACATAAGTAATTGTGTCGTACCAACTAGAATGATTTGATATTATAATTGAAGGCTATCCTTTACTTAATTCTGTTTTCTAATAATCAGGAATAAAATCTTCAAATCTTTTTAATAATTATGATCAAATTTTACTTCAATGTTTTCTCTTTAATGTATATAAATCCATTTGCAAAAAGATATGCTTTTGCTAAAGTTTATAATAAAGGTTTAAATGCATTTAATCTAGATTTTGGCCAAGGACTTTTTAATTTAAAACCTTTATATTATTTTTATATATTTACCTAGAGTTGCTATCCACATTGTTATAATAAAAAATGTCACTATTCCAAAACTCAAAATTAATCTTAATGGAAATAAAATGATGCTACAGATATACATTTCATATCTATTCCAATTCTTTATATCTGTTCTTCTAAATGGTTTATATCTCTCAGGGATATTCATATTCTAATATAAAGGAGCGTTAAATTTCTTTAATCCCTTATTCACATAAATAATTGAAAGAAATCCAGCCAAAAGATGGAAAATTGTTACAATGAAAGAAAACATATTTTTATTTATGAATTTAAATATATTATATAAATATTTCACATTTGTGCACACAAACTAATTCTATTAATTTTATTTTAAACTAAACTTTCTATAATTTCAAATAATAAATAAAAATAAAATATTTTCATTCAGATCAACACCTAAATTAGTTTCTCTAGGTATTTTTATTTACTTCTTTTTCATATTTTTGTTTGTGAATCATATTAAAAAAGAAGATTAATCAAACAAATCATATTATATATTCAATTTAAATCATATAAAATAAAGTTATTGAAAATAGGGACCTGTATTCTAAAATTCTTAAATAAATAAAATCTTATTAAATATTTAAAAAACGAGATGATGTTTATTTTTTTTCTATATATTTCCTCAACTTTTAAGAAATCTTAATAATTTATGATAACTAAATTAGAGATAGCTGGATTCAGATAATTTACAAAATTTCTAATATAATTAAATCTAAACAAGACGGATTAATTATAAAAATATTTTTTATCTTAAATTAAAGGCTAATTAAATAAAATATATAATGAAGCAAAGCGAATGGGAATTAAAATTATTAACTAAATCTTAGACATGCTTAAAATATATTATAGATATTATTCGAATTTTAATTTCTAAAATACAATATTTTAAATTGATAAGAGTAATTCAATAAATTAAAATTACTTCTAATAAAAAATTATCTAAATATTGAAAGCCTTATTAAATTATTGAATTAGGAG
This sequence comes from Paramecium sexaurelia, assembly GCA_000733375.1. Taxonomy (NCBI): domain Eukaryota; phylum Ciliophora; class Oligohymenophorea; order Peniculida; family Parameciidae; genus Paramecium; species Paramecium sexaurelia. Next base: position 100,315 of record JPFM01000007.1, on the reverse strand, counting down.
GTTCAAAAACATTCTTAGTTTGTAAAATTAATAATGATATTTTTAAATAGGAAATTATAATAAGTCTTGAAAGTAATATCATTAAACAGGATATAATATGATAAAAATAGGTGATTTGAATACAGTAATTGATTACTAATAAGAAGAATTTCTCCAAAGAGATTTTGATTGAGAGGCAAATTATGGATGAGCACAAGAATTATTATTAATTTTAAATAATTATTTATTGAATAAAATTAGGAATTTTTTTATTCAGCCATTTTAAGGCTGAAGATATTTTCTATCAGAATAAGTAAATGCCAGTTTAATAAGGAAACGATTGAGATTAGAGTTCGAAAAGATTGAAGCTCTTTTTATGAATGTGTAATTTTCGAAAAAAACAATTCTATCGTTGAACTCTATTTAATAATAATGCAGGTTGGATGTAAAATAATAAAAATTAATAATTAATATTTAGAATAAAATATGAAGCGATTGTTTTGTTAATTCAAATAATTATGAATTTATTAACTTAATTTTTTTAATTAAAACATAGTATAAAAAAATTTTATTTTGATAATTTAATTTACATCTTATATTTAATTAGAATATCAATAACCATCACTTTGATTTACGAGTGAAGTGCCAATACAATTATCAAATCTCAAATTAAATTATCTAATTTCAATAAGTTTTAAATATTTAGATCATGTGTTTTATTAAATTATTTAATTTTTTTCAATTTTGAAAAATTTGTTATTCGTGATTAAAAATAACTAATAAATTAATATAGTATGATTTTGATGGAATTTAAAGATGGATTTCTAATGATATTAAGGCATTTTATAAATTATTTAAAAATAAAATTTGATCTATTTATAAACAGTATATACGAATTTTGTAATGTAGGGTATACAATCATTATTTTTGGAGATTTAGTTTTTATATATAATAAAACCTGCAATAAATAAATTCTTAAAAAAACGCGAATAATAAATAATTAAAACTGAACTTTTTAGAATTAGAGGAAAATGGAATGATTATTTAAGAAATTAGTTTGGTCGGTAAATGGTATTATTAATAGATTCAAGATTTTATATATCATTAATATTTTAATATAATTTTTTTAATTATTTATATAGTTTTGATATGTAAAAACAAGAGCTATTCCTATTGTCAACATTGTAAAGCTTTGGAGATATATCACCAGTGCCTGAGGAAGATGACACAGAAATAAGGACTATATTTACATCCCAATTAACAACAAATAATTCAAAGAGAGCAAACTCATTTTAATTTACATAAAAAAAAAGAAAAACTTCTTAAGTTCTTGAATTAACTGAGCAGCTTTATTCTTGGAATTCTTTTTTGACTAAAAAGTTTGGTGAAAGTCCAAATAATTTTGAATGAGATTTCTTATTATGTATGTACTTTACTAAATTTATAATTATATTCCTCATTTTGACTTATATATATAGTTGTTATGATTTCTGAATTTCTTATTTATATATATTGAATGACACCTGTCTAATATATTTTGATATATTAGGATTTGACCTTAGTAAATATCAGAAAAAAAAGATGTCATTACTAAAATAAAATGATATGTTGGCTCAACTTTTAATATAATGGAAAAAAGTAAATACCATGATCTTAAAGTTACGGATCGGTATAAAAAAAGATTCAAATTTAATGATTAAATGCTTTAATGAATGTTCAGATTAAAAAATGAAATTTCCATCTAAATGAAAGTTATTGTACTACTTTTAAAATAATATTGTTTAATTTGTACTCTTATATAAGGTATGATAGAAATAGAGGTAAAATAAAGAGAACTGTGAAATTTGAATTGTAATTAGAAAATTTATGAATGTAGTATAGAAATGAAAATCCTAAAAGAAAAGCAGGACTGTCTTATAAGTAATAATAGAAAAATTATTTAGATTTGAAAAGATGAATAAGAAAATAGTTGAAAGATACCTACATTAATTTTTATCATTAATTAATTAAATATTATACAATAATAAATAATTCTTTTTTAATATAATTAATGGAGCAAAAAGAAAAGAAAGGTAAAAAATAGTAAGATTCCACTGTGGATAAATTGAAGTGTATTTCAGAGATAGTAGCAGAATTGATAAAATAATATGATGGCAATTAGAAGATTAATTTATCATAAATAAAAGCTGAGTTTTCTAAAAAGAATAAGATCTCAGGTGCACCTAAGATAGTAGAGATATTATCAGCAATTCCGGATGATTATAAAGACAAATTGATTCCAATTTTGAAAGCTAAGCCAGTTAGAACCGCGTCTGGTATAGCGGTGGTAGCAGTAATGGCCAAGCCTCATAGATGTCCTCATATAGCAGTAACAGGCAATATTTGTATATATTGTCCAGGAGTAAGAAAATTAATAAATATGTGAGGGACCTGATAGTGATTTCGAATATTCAACTCAAAGTTATACAGGTTATGAACCTACTAGTATGAGAGCTATAAGAGCAAGATATAATCCTTATATTCAATCAAGAGATAGAATAGCCTAGTTGAAATAATTGGGTCACGATTGCGATAAAGTGGAATATATTATCATGGGCGGAACATTTATGTCTTTAGATCAAGAATATAGAGATTATTTTATAAGAAATTTACATGATGCTTTAAGTGGTCATCGTTCATAAACAGTTAAAGAAGCAGTCTAATTTTCAGAAGAGAGTAGGTCTAAGTGTATAGGTATAACAATTGAAACTAGACCTGATTTTTGTTAAAAAAGTCATTTGAGTGATATGTTATTATATGGATGTACAAGAATTGAAGTAGGAGTACAATCAATATATGAAGATAGTATATAAATAATAATACTTATTTAAGTTGCAAGAGATACTAATAGAGGACATACTGTTGAATCCGTGAAGAAATGCTTTGCTATGAGTAAAGATAGCGGATACAAAGTTGTTACACATATGATGCCAGATCTACCTAATATGGGAGTGGAGAGAGATTTAGAAAGTTTTAAAGAATTTTTTGAAAATCCTGATTTTAGACCTGATGGATTAAAAGTATTTATTTAAATTATCATTAGATTTATCCTACTTTAGTTATCAGAGGAACAGGATTGTATGAGCTATGGAAAAATGGATAATACAGAAATTATCCTCCTGATTTCTTAGTAGATGTTGTTGCTAAAATATTAGCATTAGTTCCTCCTTGGACTAGAGTCTATAGAATTCAAAGAGATATCCCTATGCCTTTAGTTACTTCAGGAGTAGATAATGGAAATTTGAGGGAATTATCTTTATAAAGAATGAAAGATTTGAATGTTGCATGCAGAGATGTAAGAACAAGAGAAGTTGGTATTAAAGAAGTTCATCATAAAATTAAACCAGAATAAGTTGAGTTAATTAGAAGAGATTATACAGCAAATGATGGATGGGAAACTTTTTTATCTTATGAAGATCCATCATAAGATATATTAATTGGATTGTTGAGACTTAGAAAATTGGATAAACATACCTTTAGAAAAGAATTAATAGAGGAGCCTACTTCTATGGTTAGAGAATTACATGTTTACGGTTCAGTTGTGCCTATTCATTCTAGAGATCCTTCTAAATTTTAACATTAAGGATATGGAACACTTCTTATGGAAGAAGCTGAGAAAATTGCAAAAGAAGAACATGGAAGTACAAAAATGGCAGTAATTGCAGGAATTGGAACCAGACATTATTATCGTAAATTAGGATATCATTGCGAAGGTGTCTACATGGTTAAGAAATTAGTATGAAAAAATTTTTATTAAAATAAATTTTATCATTTAAATTATAGATAAGTTTTATTGAATTTAAAACATGTATAATCACTTATGAGCTAATATTGGCAATGATTTACTTTAAATAAGATCATATCAATAAAAACAAACATTTAATTCGAAATAACAAAATTGAGAAATTTGTGTTATCTGATTGGGATATTCAATTTTTTGTAATGTAATTTACTCAATTCAAAAATAATAAAATTTAATTATGAAGAATTAAGGAGTCTTTGATCCAACAGCTTTAGAAAGAGCTGCTCAGGTATTTCTTATAAAACTATTTATTCAGGCATTACGTGAGCTAAATTAGTCACCACATGCTGCCAAAGCCCTTGAAGCCATGATTAAGACTGAAGAAGCTAAAAAAGCAGATAAACAAGCTTAGCAAAAATAACATGAAATATAAAAGGTAAAAGTAGAAGGAGATGAGAGAAGAAGAAACATGGATCATCAAAAATAGGTGAATCAATAGATAGCAGATTATAATGATAAATTAGAAAGAGAGAGAACAAAAGATAAACTAAAAGAGAAAGAGTTGACTGCCTAGAGGATGAGAGAAGAGGCTGAGGAATCAATCAGAAGATAAGAAAATATGAGAAGAGAAACATTAACAATGCAAATGAAGAAATAATTTGAATTAGAGGAAAAGAAAATTACTTTGTAATCTAAATTAAATGCAGAAAATTATAGGAAAAACTTTGATTTAATTATTTAAGAATAAGAAAAGAAAGCATAAATAGAAAAACAAGCAAAAATTGAATTACACAATCTTTATTTTGTTAAATTTTAAGAGGGATTCAAATACTTGTAATAATATCCTCAGGGTCTTTTTACAATAGCAAAAGTTATGTTGTTCATGAGTGGAGCTTTTTTCTTTAGCAAGTACAGCTTAGGACTTGGATTCAAGAGATTAGAAGCAATGTTGACACGACCTACTTTAGTCAGGGAAACATCTCGTAGATCATTAAAATGGATGATGCCTAGTTCTAAACGTATATTTGATAAGATAGTCTTAAATCCTGAATTAGAAGTTACACTTAAATTAATTACATCTGGATTTATTGCTAAATAAAGTTAATCAGCTCCTTTAAGAAATTTATTATTTCATGGTTAGCCTGGAACAGGAAAGACTTTATTTGCAAAACTTCTTGCTTATAATTCAGGTTTACATTTTGCGGTTATTTCTGGTGGAGATATCGAAAAATTAGGTGAATAGGCTGTTCCTGAAATTGATAAATTATTTTCTTGGTGTCAATCTACACCAAAGGGAACATTAATATTTATTGATGAAGCTGAAGCAATCTTCTATAAAAGAAGTTCTTCAAAGTAAACATCTGCCGCATTATCGACATTTTTAGCTTAAACTTCAGCAGCTTCTAAGAAATACTCATTAATCTTAGCTACTAATTTACCAAATAAATTAGATGAAGCAATTTTAGATAGAATTGATTAAATTGTTAAATTTGATTATTTGAATGAAGAACAAAGAATTAAATTATTAAAGAAAGGATTTCAAGATACTTTTTAAAATACCAATATACTTTCTATAATTTTAAATCCAACCAAAGCATTTCAAAAACGGTTTAAAGTAAATTTCAATCTTTCAGATGATGAGATCTAATAATTAGCTAAATAAATGGATCATTTTTCTCCAAGATAGATTGATAAATTTATTATATCTTTGTATGATGCAGCTTTAGGTCAGTGTATCATAGATAGATAAAACTAATATTGTGTTGATATAGCATTTGCTACTAATATTTTAAAAAGATCACTTTATGAAAATACACTAAGATAAGAATGGTCTACATAAATTTGAGTTTCTTGTGTTATATATATTAATTTATCATATATCTGATATTTCTTTAACTTTACTGGGACTTACTTATTTTGAGTTCATCATTTAATAATATTTTTTAAAACTACCAAAAGTTGTGGAAGTAGATAAATTTTCTTTAGCACTTTGATCTTTATCCTCTAAAGACTTTGTAACATCATAACTCATATTAACTACTTCCTAATTTTTATAGAATAAAATTTTACTTATGATGGAATCTTTTTATCACTTGCTTATTTATTTAAATAACTATTATTTAGAGTTTAATTAGGATTGTATTTTCTAAGACTTTTTGAAGAATTCTTCATTTTTTCATTTTCTTTAAGTAATAATTCTTTTTTCTTTTCGAGTCTTGATAATTAATCTTACAATTCCATTTTTTATTATATTATATAATCTTTTTCTTAACTCCATTTAGCTCTTTCCTTTTCATGATAAAAAATAAGTTATGACTATTTTTTATCTGATTCTCTTTATCTTTCTTCCAATTCATTAATTTTATTTCTCCAATATTCTTTTTCTTATTCTACTTCTTCATGATGTTCAAGTATACGTTAATCTCTTTCCTATTTTAGTTCCTCAATTGTATTTAATAATCTTTTTTCATTTTCCAATAATTCAGCAGTCTTTCTCTCAAACTATTGTCCAATTTTTGATTATTAATCAAGTAACTCTTTATTTTATGATTACTTTAATTCTTTTTCCAGTCTTTCAATTCTTTCTTAATAATCATCACATTTCTTTTAATGTTATTACTATATTTCTTTGACTTGATCTTAATATTTTCTTTCTATTTAATTTAACATTTCAGTAATGTCTTAATTATGATCATTCCTTTCCAAACTTCTTTATCTCTGTAAAGTTTGAATTGTTGTTTCAAACTTTCTCATAGCATCTGCTAATTCTTGTTTCAAAGATTCTCTTTATGATTCTAAGAACTATGTTTTTCCTTACTAAATTAATATAAAATTATAAAAATACCCATAAGATTTTATCTTTTTCGTAATTAGCTTATAATTCTTATTTCTCGAATTCTAAATTAGTCAATTATGATTTTAATTATTCTATATCATTCTAAGACTTTGATTTTAACTAATTAAATTATTCCCTTAACTATTTCAACTGCAAAGCAGCATTATTATTTTCTGAAGATGTTTATTATTCATGTTCTCTTAGTTTCTACTCTAAATACACAATCTTTTCGGTTGATAAAGCTGTTTCCTTTTCCAAGTCCTATTGTGCTTTCAACAATTAGGTTTCTTTTTCTCTCAATTGCTTTTTAAGCTAAGTGCTCTTTGATTCAATTAACTATTTCTCTTCATTTAATTTTGATAATCTATCTGATAATTCTTATGTCCATTCTTACTTCTAAATTTTTATTCTCTCCTCATATTTTAAATTACAACTCTCCAATTATCTTTCAAGTTCTTCAACTTTCTTAGCAAAAAATTCATTTTATTAAGCACTTAATGCTATTGCCTTTTCATAATTAATCTTCTTCTCTAAATATTCATCACAAGTAGCTGTATATTTTCTTCTCAAATCTTGTAATGACTCTTGTAATTATGTCTTCTCTTTTTCTTAGTCATCTTTCAATTATTTGAATTCACTTAATTTTTATTATAATTTAACATCTAAATTTTCCATCTTCTAAGTTATTAATTGATTTTCCTTTACTAACTATTAATTATTCTATTATTAAGTTGTCAATTAGCTTTCCAATGACTGAATTGTCACATTAAGATTATTAATTCTTTACTCTACTTAGGTTTAAAAAGTATTCTATAACTACACTAATTATTCCTTTGTTTCGTTCAAAATGTTTTCCATTGAATTAAGTTGTTTATTCTTTAATTCTATCTCATTGTCATATTATTATTATTAAGTTGTTAAATTAATTTCCAATTCTCTCAATTCATCTTTCAATGTCTCTATCTCCTCCTCGTATTATTATTACTCATCTCTCATTTTCTATTCTTACTCTTCAAATAATATTTAATATTTTTAATCTGCCTTCTATCTTTCTTCATGAATTCTTCTCTCCAAAACATCCTTCTCCATTTCATAATAATTTCTAAGCTCATTCACCTATTATTCAATACTATTCTTATCTAAATTGCCCATATTTTACAATTACACTTTAGACTAACTCAACTCCTCTTCTAATTATTTAATCCTTTAATTCATCCTTAATTCTTTCTCTCTAAATTATGTATATTTATTTGATTCCATTTCTTTTAATTATTATTAGATCTTTTATTTTAATTCATCTTGAACTTGATAACTTTCACTTAATTCTTCTTACAATTTATTTTTCTCTTATAAAAATACATCTCCTCTTAATTCTGCCTCTTATAATTCTCCTTATAATTGATCTAATTGTTACTATAATTATTTTCTCAATTATTGAGAATTTTATTCTGCTTATCTAATTTCAATCATATGTTATTCTTTTAAATCAATTATTGACTTATTTAACTATTATTAATTTTAAGTATTTTATGATTACTCTAAAGCCAACATAGCTGAATCATGAGATTTTTTGAGATCACTAATAGTATTTTTCTTTTCTTCCAATTCCATTTACAAAAATTATATTTATTGATTTAGTATTGCATCACTCTTTAATTATATTTATTTTTATTCTTACAATTTAATTTCCAATTATTTTACTTATTATTTGTATTGTTCACCAACTTCATTTGATTCCACTTGCATTTAAGTCTATAACAAATCATCTTAAAGTTGTTTATTTTTTGAGATTTCAATATTTATTTATTCTTATAAGGTTTATTAAGATTACATCAATTTCTTTATTGCATTACTTTAACTTTCCTCTTTATGAGTTTAAACTTAATAATAATTTTCATATTTAATTTCTAACTACATCAACTAATCTGAAGTTTCCTATAATTTTTCATTTAACTAAAGATTTTACGCTCTTACTTCACTTAAAGTTTATTCATATGATGCTGTCAACTCTCTTAATTTCACTGAAAATTCACTTTTAGAAGACATCAAAGTAGAATCATATTATTTTTCTTTTTTGTTGAAATCATCATTCAATTTTTATAAATGCAATATTTTTTATTCTAATAAAGCTTCTTTCTTTTTAGATTCACTCTATAAAATAAATTATTCTCTCTCTGCGCTTTTTAATGCTTCCTCTGCTACTTAACATTTTTATTTTAATTCCTCAAAACTATTTTATAATTTATTATAATCATTTTCAAATTATGTTTTCATCTATTACATTGTTTGATTATTCTTTTATTTCAATTTTTCTAATTCATCGCATTAAATTTTATATTTTTAATTTACATCATTGTTTTATTAATTTAATTATTTAATTTATTAATTTTATTGATCAACTTATTTTTATGAATCATTTTTTAATGTATTCAATCCATTTTATAATTTACTTATTTATTCTTCTGAAAACTTCTTGTATCCTTCAAAATCTTAATGAATATTTTAAACAAAAAATGTAGCTCCTTCACTCGTCATTTTCTAAATAAATTCCACAAACATTTGCTTCCTCTTAACAACCTTAGGTCCATGTTCTTCCAAAAATATATTAAATAATTTCAAATCTTTTTCAAATTCAGTATAAGATTTATATTCAGACATCTTTAACTTCTAATCTATTGGCGCAAATTAAGATACCAAATACTGTTTACATTAAGCAACAGATTCAGTCTCATTAAAAGCTAAAAGATTTTCAAATTTGCCCTTAATTTTCTATTTCAACTCATTAACATATGGAGTTATTTCAGCATTATTACCCATATGTTAAATAGCTTTATTTTTACACACTTTATTTAATGCCTTTATTTCTTCAAGAGTTGTTGGTAATTTAGAAAGCAATGTCTCTTTTATTTATTTCTCATATAACTCAAATGCTTCTGTTTGTAATTTTCTACACTCCTCTCTAAATACATAAGTCCATGAATTTTCAATCGTTGCAACACATCCATTATTCATAGCTTATAAATATGAACTACAATAAAATTAACATTCTTACTTAATCAAATTGATATACATTCCACCTGTGAGAGTTTTACCTCTAAATTACTTTGGCTTCACTTTAGAGAATAACATTTTCCTCAAAGATATTGCCTATTCATAAAATTCTGGCCTAAGTTATTTAAGATCCAAATATTATAATGATTGTAATTAACTCTCATTATTCACTGGCCTCACCAATGTAAAACATTCTCTCTCAGGAAAAAATGTTCTCAATAATCTTCTAATTCTGTTTTTCTCTTCAACTCTATCACAAAAACCTGGTTGCTCCTACAATGATCTTTCCAAATATTAATGACTTGTTAATGTATCTCCATTATTATCCAATAATTGCAATGAAAAATCTCTTAATACCCAAAAGAATTAGGGCATAAATTCACCATATTCTTCTGAATCTGGCTCCTCATTTGATCTTAATTATATGAATTTTGTCAAATTGACAACAAAACTTAGTGATTCTAATGCTCCTTCATCAATTGCTCCAACAGAATTATACACAAATGATGATGCTAATAAAACAGCAAGAGCAAATATTCTTGTGTCATGATTAACATCTGAATCGTTTAGAGCACCTGTCCCCTCTGAGTCAACTATCAAAATTGAAGTCTTTCCCACTGTTATTGGTGTACCCCAAACCCACATTCCTTTTGTGCATGGATTTACTGTTGGCCCTACTCCGAAACCATTACTACGATTAAGCACTATTCTATTCAACAAGTATGATTTCCCTGTTCTATACAAACCTGCTACTGATATTATTGCTATTGGATTATTTATAGATCTAATCATTTTTGCCGCTTCTTCTGCCAAATTGTAAGCTATTTATCAAATATTTACTTACTTCTATTTTAAGCATCATATGTAATTAATGGAATTGCCTCTTCTTTATACATTGAAAAATTTGAATTTGAAAAATATATAATTATTAACAATCATTATTTCTAATAAATTGCTTGTATTGCCAAACTTTTTATTAATAAAATTACATGTTGTTATTATAATAATCTTTCATTCTTATATGTAATCTCCAAATATCATTTAAATCCATTTTTATGTCAACCTCATAAATTCATCAAAATTTAACCTTCTAAACTATCCCACCTAAAATTAATATTTTTTATCTTGACAATTAAATTTAAGAAAATCCCCTCAAAGTAATTTTTAGAATCTTTTATGAACTATTTTTAATCTAAATCTTAAGGAAAAAACTAACTTAGTAAAAATTTGATTTTCAAATAAATTATCTAACCAAAATTATAAGATTTATTACTAATCAAAAATTAGTTAGCGACGAAAAAGCTTTATCATCAATCAAATGTTCTATATTTAAAGATAATTTACCATTTAAAGTAATTCAAATCTATTAAATATTCTAATTTATTGAGTTTTAAATAATATGTTCTTAATTTATAAATTTTCTTTTTTGTCAAAACATAATTAAAGATTCTCGTTGATAAATAATTAGAACTTAAAAAGAAGCTATAATAATTAAATTTTTATATTATAATAAAAATAAATATAATTCATTACTATTCATCTTCAGAACCAACATCTTAAACCTCTTCTTATTACTCTTATTACTCTTATGTTCCATCCATATCTTCGAAACCTAGCAAATCATCACATAGATTATTCAAATGTAATTGTTATGGATAATTTTTATTTGGCATTAATGATTCCAAATAATCTAAATAAAAACATTTAAAATACATTCAACTTCCTATTCATCTAATTTTTCTCCTTTAGTTTTTAACACATCTACAAATTAGTCCCATGGCATTACCCCAGTTTCATTTGTAAGGGTCTTTAATGCATCATAAATTTATCCTTTAGTTACTCCATTTACAGGCTTATGATTAACATATAATTTAAGAAAAGTATTAATCTCTAACTCTGAAATTTATTCTCCAGTTTCAAGATATTTAGAAAATTTGATTTCATTAATCATATTTTCAATTTCTTAATTTGTAGGGAAATATCCCATAGATCTCATCATATCAGCAATGGCAGTCAAAGGAACAAGACCATCCAATTTTCTCGCTTTTGTTGTATGTTCATCTTTAGATCTAATTTGACTATAATAAAAGAAGTCTTTTAAATCTCTTAATGTTTATCCTTCAGGTCCCCCATCTAATAAATTAGAAAATATTTCATATTCTGTTTCTTAAGTCTAAAAGTTATCTTCTAAGGCAGCAAAATCAACACTCCAAATATTGATTGCAAAATCATCACCTCCGGATGTAAAAAATAATTTCCCATCCTAAGTAGATGATAAATCAACTATCTTTTCAGGATGTGCAATTAAACCCATAGTTTTATTAGGATTACCATCTAAAGGCAATTTGATAATACCAACTACTTTTTCTCCTGTAGAATAAGCTAAATATTTATCCTAATATTCATTTTTCATATCGCTTGGATTTAATAATAACAATCTTTTAATATGTCCACCGAAAGTAGGACCTAAACATGTCTTTTTACAGATAATTCTCAGATCTTTTAAGACTGTCCATAATTTTAATTTAAATTCGCTATTAGTTGTTAATAAAACATCCTCTCTTTATAAATTGATTGGATACCAAATACATGCTGATGGTAAGCATTCTTATTCAATGGATACAACACTTCTTAATTTAACTCTATTGTATGGATCTTATGTAGGATCCAAGACGTCATAAACAGCTAATTTCATATCTTCTCCAATAGTAAATACTTTTAATTGTACTTGGTTTTTTTCATCGAGTGTTTCTCCAAAGGCAACAGATTTGATTGGTCCATGATGAACTCTATATTTACCAGCAAAGATCCATTCTTTTTATTATTTTAATTGACTGTTGGGATCAAAATCAAAATTGAATACACTTACTGCATAAGATTCATCAATGGTAGCAAAATATTTTGAATCGATACTAAAAGTTAAGTATGTAATTTTAGGTTTAGTTTTATCTGTTTCAGAAACTAAAAGATTTTTAAGCCATTTTTCTTCTCTACAATCATACATATGTACAATTCCATTTTTAGAACAGACAGCTAAATAATTACCATCAGGACTATATTCAATAAATGTACTTTGAATTTATAATTCACTTCCTTTTTCTTTAATTTCTTTAAGTTTATTATGCTTTTCATAAAAATTCCATTCATAAATTTTATTATCCTCACAACTAAATGCTACAACAGATACATTAGGTCTAACAGAAATTGAAATAATCGGTGATACAATTGATGACATAATAACTGTTCCTTTTTTCTTTTCTTTTTCGATTTCTTAGAATTATTAAGACTTTAATAATATAACATTTGCTTTATCATCAACAACTATAAAATCTTAACATATAAATGGCTTAGACTTCTTCTAAGATTACTCATCTTTATCTTTCTCTTCGTCTGATTCAGTTTCATTATCTTCTTAAAACATATTCTCATTAGCAAATGATAAATTAGTAATTGAACTAATACATTAAATATTTAATCCATTTTATCCAATCACAACATCTTCAAACCAAGCTCGAATTCTAAATTTAAAATCATAAAATCTAATAGACCCGTTTGAAGCTCCAACCACTAGATATCTTCCCTAAACTCTTAAAAGTAAAATTTAAGCATTTCCCTTCTTTTATTAAGTTTCTGACTTATTAGCAACATTCATAAGGTTAACAATCTTAATAACTCTTCTCTCATCTGGTTATCCATACTCTTCTATAATCAAAGAGACATCCCATACAATTATATATCCATCTAATGTTCCTGTCACTACATTTTTGTTCTTTGGAATAAATACTGTCTAAGTCAACACTTTATTCTTCTAAACTTCAGGACTATAATATTCGAATCCTGCTGCTCCATATTCCCAACTCCAAAAGACAACTCTCTTCTTACCTGTAGTAGCAAATTCAAATATCTGTTGTTGATTCTACTTTTATTCAGCATTATTATTTATTGTCACATAATATTGATAATCCTTTAATTTGTCATCTAATACAGTTGTTCTCAAACGAGGATCTTGAGATTGCCAATCCCAAAATGATATTGATTATATTTTATCAGGTTCCTCTTTTGATAAAGTCACCAAATATTATCCATTTTCGCTAATATCCACAGCCTAAACACCATTTGCATGTGGTTCAAATATTGTTCTTCTTGGTATTCCTGTCTTTGCATCCCATATAACCAACATACTGTCAGGCCCTGCATCAGCAGTTACAATTATGTCTAATTCTTTGCAATATGCTGTGCATGATATTTTATTACACTAGTAATCAAATAATATAAATACATGTCCTTATAATAATCTTTATTAATTATTCCCATAATCGAAAATAACACCTGTGTGTGCTGTTGCATAAAATATTTCCTAAATTCAAATCAATCATTACCTTACGAGAATCATTTGTGAGGTTGTGAACTCCATTCACCATTTTGTAGTTAAAACCCAAGGTCCATGACAGGTTCAAAGCATTCAATTTTTATTGATCTTCCTAAAATTCATCATGATATTCAGACATTATTATTAAAAAATAATTTATTTAAAATAATAATATATATTTTATTCAAACTAGATATCCTGTAATTCATTACTTTTAAATTAACTAATAATATATATATATATATATTATTAATATTAATATTAAAATATAGATTCTTTTTTACATTCATTAGTATTCTACATTTCTAAACTTTTAAAAAATATATGAATCAATTTCAAATATAATAAGCTATATAAAATCTTAAATAAAGATATATGATCTATATATAAATATTATAGAAGTTTATATAAAATTTGAATAATTTGTTATAAATAAAATTTTAGAACGATGGTACTCAATAAATTTTACTATTTTTTTAAATATAAAAATTTATGTAAAAAAGAAGGAAACTATCATAAATATAGTATGATAAAGTTTGATTTATATAATTTAAAACATCATAATACTCACTAATGACATATTGTGTTTGAAATTGATCTTAATTGTAATACATTCTTTTTAGGTCTAAATTTTAAGGATGGTAATTTAATTGAGATATTATCTTAAGATACCTCTGTCTTGATTCTTTGAACATTTAGAGATAAATTTATATGTTTTGGATTGCTGTCCTCATGCTATGTTTTAAGTCTTCTTTTTTATATTGGAATTTGAACATCTAAAACACTAAGATGTTTGTTGAATTTATTTTTCTTATTATTTTACTAATTTAGATCATAAACACCATAAATTTCCATTTCATCACAAGAATCTATGGAAGTATCATTACGAGGGAATTAGTAATTTTGATTGATCTAAGAGAGCTGATAATTTCTTTCTATGATAGGAACAAAAGATGGTTTAGGCAGTTATTTTGGTAAGGATTTACGAATGCGTAATTAGTAATTTTTATTAAAAGTTTCTTATAACATTTATTTAATTAAGATGAATCCTATTCAATAGGCGTGGTTAAAGATTTTATAACCAGTGGCAGTTGTTGTTAATGAAAAATTGGCTAAAAGATCAGGTAGAGATATTAAACTCAATTTGAAGGGCTTTTGGGAAAGATAGGAAGATTTTTCTTGATTGGACCAAGAGAATTTGGTTATCATCCAACAAATTAGATGTTTATTTACTTCAATAGAAGAGTACTATTTACAACAGCATTCATGGGTCACAAATATTCAGTATTGAAGTAGAATATATGAATCTATCAAATTTAGAGGATTAACTCATCAAGGATATCACATGTTAAGACCTATGAGAGCAGCTGTTTTTTTGGGTCCCATAGCTGTATTAGCTGGTCTCTTTAGATTAGTATACTATTCTTCTGAAAACAGATCATATTAGTAAGAGATTCTTAAATTTAATCTTAGTCCTGATAATTTGGATTATGTAATGAAGAAAGCAACAAATTCTTTACATTTCCCATTGAATACATTAAATCAAAGATTATCTGCACATTATACCGAAATAAGTTCAATTTATACAGCTGAAATGATGAAAAGAGTAAAAAATTATTATTATATTCAAAAAATTAGTATCATAAATAACATGCATAAATTATTAGAGAAAGATCAACATAATCTGAACATGTGAAAAAAACTAAATATGCTGATCCATCTTATAAATATGTTCCAATGACTCCAGTCCACATTGAAGATGTCAAACTCGCTTGAGTAAAACCAATATAAAAATATATACAATAAGTTCATTAATTTTATCAATAAACTTAATTTATTAAGTCATTCATATATATGAAAGCTAATCGCTTTATTATTCATAATCCCACTATTGAATCTTATCAATTAGAAGATTATCACAGTCATTTTAAAAGAATGGAGGAAATTGATAAAGACAAACTCAACATTTATAAAAATATTGAACTAAATAAAAGTGCTACTAATTCTAGATTTTTGATGCTTCAACACACATCTAAATTTAATAAGTAACAATAATAAAATGCATACGATAAATTACAAAAAGTATTTCTAAATCTAAATTTTATAAGTTACTAGATGATAAAATAGAGAGAATCAAATTAAGAGAAAATCCATATGTTAATCTTAATAGATTAAGAGGAATTTCTTAAATTGATTTGAAAAGTCCTAACAATACTTTTAATAATTCTTTAGAAAATATGAATTTAATTAAAAAATTGTAAACTCTCAAACCAAATATCTCCAAGAAGAGTCTTGATATATAGTATCAAAAATAAAGAGAATATGGTAATAGATTGAGAAAATTGCCAAAACTCTAAGATTTAGATAAAAAATCTTATTATCCATTCTGATTTTCTAATTTATCCTTTATATTATTTGTAAAAAAAAAATAGAATTTTTATAATTCATTTTAATTCTTTTATTATTCAATTATTTTTAATTATTCATTCATATTCAATTAAATAAGTAATAATTAAGTTCTCATTTCTAAGTTATGTAGAATTGTGATCATTCTTCCCGTTCAATTGAAATTATTAAAAAATCATAAGTGGATAACAATCCTCAATATTATACTTATAGGCATCAACCTTAAATAATTAATACAAACTTAAAAAATTTGCAATCCCTAAAAAATCGCATTTCTTAATTGCAATCTGTTCTTACATATTAATATAGAAAAAATAGTTGTGCAAGATCTTAGAATGATGATTCAAAAAATCTCTCAACTGAAAAATCATCCTACTCTTTAAAAAATGATAGATAGAGATTTTTCAATTAATATCAACATTTTAATGAAAGCTCTGATTATTGCCTTTTTGATGGAATGCCATACTAGAAACCAAATAATAAGGAATAATCTTATCTGAATACTAATAAAGAAAAACGAAGTTTTAGTAGCAAAATTGTAATAAGTAAAGTATAAGAATAAGTACTATCTTTGAATAACAAGAAAAAAACATCCATTTTAAAACAATCTACTAAAAGTATATTATAAGAGTGTTTAACATAAAATCTTCATGAGAAGATTCTGTTTTTAGAATAAGTAAAAAATTAAAAGTTTTAAAAAATTAGATAAGGTATCTATTAAATGCTAATTAGACTATAAAAATTAAAAGAAGTAGATTGAATAAGAATGTTAAAATTAAATATAAAATCAAATCTAATATTTTCAGAAGTAAATAGAAAAACTTAATTAAACAAAAAATAAAGAATCATTTTGTACAGTATTTAAAAAAAAATATGAATAGCTTAAAGTCCGTTGAAAACAAATATTAAACCTTATTTAAAATTTGGTATAATGAAACCAAGAGACTAATAAAATTTAGAATGTATGAAATGATTAAATTTAATTTTAGACAAAAATAAAATTCCTAAAAACATGAAAGTTAGATTTCAAAATACAGAGATCTAAAAATATAAAACAGAATATAATTGATTAGCTAACTCTACATATTATATATTTGCAATTAAAATTATCTTGGCATTTAAATAATTGATTAGATTCAACTTAATTATAATAATTAAGAACATTACTTAAAGTATTATTTAAATAGTGATATCTTTTGAAATTAATTTTATTTGAGTTATTTTTCTTGTTCTATTTATATTATTCGAGTAATAATAATATTTTAATTTTATTTATATGGGTTATTATTTGTGTATTATCATTATCATATTTATTGGCATATCAAAAATTCATTTAAAATTAAATGCATTGTTTGTTATATTTTTTTAGATTATTAAAATGTTTGATAAATTATCAATTTTTATTTTTTTTAATGTTTAAGAGCAATTAAGAAATTAGATTATCTAATTTTTGAAAATATTTATATTAAATAATCATAAAAATTAAGGATATGTTTTGCAAAATATATATATAAATAAATATTAAATGATTAAGTCTTCTTTATCTTTAGCTTTTAATTTTGATTAAGTGAGGTATTTATTAACTTTAAAAGAAATGTTGATATAATACTGAGATTTTTAGTAATTTTATTTAAATGATTAGTTTGAAAAAATAAAATGAAATATTTTTTTGATTTCTTAAAGATTTTTTTTTCGGAAAAAGGAAAAATTGGAATGTGAGATGATTTAAAAAGTATCAAAATTAGATTATGAATTGAAGCTATTTTATTCAATTTGTTAATTTTTAATAATAAATATGATATTTAGTAAAGGTCAAGTGGAGAATTAAGAATTTTGGAACAAATCTGATATTCCAGCATTTGATTATGAGGATTTTTAAAATGTTTAAGTATTAATGGGAAACTTCACAAAAGTCGGAAAGACTTTTAAATAAAGATGTATAAGAACTTACTTTTTGTTCAAACAATTTTTACTATATTCTGATGTAGGGAAAGGGAATCGAATAAAAGGATTTGTATAATTAGATACAGTGTACTGTTAATTTAAACAGGTTGAACAAGGATTTGAAATATCATTGATAAATAATGGTTATTAAATACATCTATATACAGACGATAAAAAGGAATTCAATATATGGGTGGAAGCATTATCTAATTGTTGTATCCTAAGTGATTTTGATAAAACATATAAATTAGGAGTATAAATTGGATAAGGAAGCTTCTCAACAGTAAACCTATAAAATTAATTTTAGGTTCATTAATGCTAAAATAAAGATGGCGAGATTTTTGCCGTAAAAATCATAAAAAAACAAACAATAAAATAAATTAGCAAGAACAAGAATTATGAAGAATAATTATTAAATGAAATTTAGGCTTTACGCATGTTTAATCATCCGAATATCTTAAAATTGCATAGAGTCTATGAAAATTAATCAAATATTTATCTTCTAACTGAATATATTGATGGACCAGAATTAGTGTCATAATTATCATCAAAGAAAATATATTAGTAAGAAGATTTAAGAATAATGATTTTTAATATTTTAAGTGCAATAGATTAAATTCATTAATAAAAAGTAATGCATAGAGATATAAAACCATAAAATATTTTATTAAATGGAAATAATATTTAAAAACCTGTGATTATTGATTTTGGTCTAGCTGCTTTTACTTGGTAAAAATCTATTCCATTTCCACAATGTGGAAGCCCAGGGTATGAATTTTAAAAATAATACTTTACTAGATATTCTGCTCCAGAAGTACTAAAATATGAAGAATCTAAGAAAGCATACAATTAACAATGTGATATTTTTAGCGTTGGTATTACATTGTTTGTTGTATTGTATGGATATAATCCATTTAAATAAAATGACTTAAAATAAACAATTAAAAAAAATACAGAAGCTTATTTTGAAATACCTGCATCAAAATATCCAAAAACATGTAAATATAATTTCAGAGTATAAATTTAGTAGAGAATTTGATTTGTTAAATGACAAAAAAATACCCAAAAGATAGAATAACAATAAGTGAAGCTTTAAATCATTAATTTTTTTAAACGCAATTTTTTTGTTAAATTTCATTACCCAAATAAATTGTATCGAAACAATATCATGATATTAATGCAAAAGGAGAAACTCATATTCACATGCATGCTAGTATGGAAATGGATTAAGGAATTCATTATGTTAGTTAAGCAAATACATAAACGACTCCTTAAAATTTTGGACATAAGAACAGAACCATTTCTATTTTAAGTGTTCCTCTTAGTCGAAAAAGCTAAGATAATATAAAACAATAGGAAATTAGTTCTTTTTCAAGAGCATCAAATGAAAAAGAATAAAATTAGGTTGATAAATTTGGTATTCGTCTTCCATCTAAGACTTTGCCTTAATAAAAAAATTAATAATATTATTTTGAAGATGAATATCAACTAAATAACTATGAACATGATAATAATTTCGTTGATCAAGAACATTTATATAAACTAAACTTCTCGATTAATTCAAAACTATTCTAAACATCTAAACTTAACATCCATAAAAATGATAATTGTTTATGATAATTTATATTTTTTGTTATTTTTTCTTATAAACTTTTTTATTTATATTTTTCATATCAATGTTTCTCATTATATTTTGAAATTCTTAAACTGAAATTTCAAAACTAGAAAAAAACTAAAGTGAAAATTTTATTTCATTCTTTCTTAATTATTAAATTATTTAATAAGTATCAATAATCAATAATAATATATTTATAATTATCCTTAAATTGCATGAATTGGAAAATAATTTAATTTGAGAGAATTTTCCAAGATTACATTTTGCAATCATTATAAAGATTATTTAACCTTTTTAAAAATATAAAGCTTAAATTTCTTTAGCAATCTTGCAACATTTATATTATTATTTTAATTAATTATATTATTTTATATTATCACATAAATAAACATAAATTTTGTATTAGTAATAATCCTAAAAGTAATCCTAATGAAAATCCAAAAAGACATGATCTTAGAATATTCATAGTTTCTCTTTATAACTATTATGTTTGGGTTTTGATTATTTATTACTATTTAATAGGAACAAATTTATGATCTCTTGATATTAAATACTAATTCCATTCAGATGGATTTGTAAATAATTGATCTTATTGATCATCTTCTTCTGTTGTAGTATTAGTCTCAATAGTAAAGTATGAAATTTCTATCAAAAATTATTAAAAATCACTTACAATTTTATTAATTAGAGATAATTGTTTATGTTATTTAGTAATTATTGAGATTACTGTCATCAAATTGAAGAATTCCTTTCCTAAAGTTTTTGCTAAAAACTCTTTCTCTACTTTAAGATTGATAAGACTTATAACTAGATCTTACATCCTTGTTATAACATGGAGTATAAATCTTATTTTTAAGAAAGTTATATTTAGTTGTTTTTTAATTAAGCAATGGAGTTTCACTAGGAGAATGTAAATAATCCTACTTTTTTACTTTATTACTTTCTTTAATTGTATCAATTTAATATTATATGCAATTAGACCTAAATTAACTATTCTATTAAGAAGAATAAGTAGACCCAACATTTTCTTTATTATAGCTTTATAACTATAAATTCAATTTATTGCTAATTTATTACTTACTACATTCACTGCTCATACTATTTAAAGCTTTATGAGTAATATCTCTAGGAGTAAAGCATTTTATAATCACTGATTCTTGAGTATTATATTTTAATTTTTATGCTGTTTCATTTCTTTTTATTAATAAAAGATGAATAAAAACTGAAGACTTCTTTTTCAATACTAAACTATTTAATTTTTCATAAATGATTCTAATTTCAAGTGATTTTTAGTTAATTTAGAATTCTATTTATTAATCAATATAATCTATGTTTTAAATCCTTTATATTTTTTCTATTTACAAACTCTGACTTTAAATAAATTCATTAAGTTTATCTATCATAGAATCAAGTCTAAAAAGCTCTTATTTTCCTTTATTAGTCAAAAGCATATCAAATTTAACTGATAAATTATTTATAATATATGCATAAATTATTATTAATCAATTCATTTAAGGGATTAAACATGACTAAGGACCATTATTTGTAGGAAATTCTGCTATAGGTTAGGGAATTTAGTTAGATTTTAAATCATTATTATAATTCTTCAGATTTTTCACAGAATATTTTTTCTTGTATTCTTCTGTGTTAAAAATATTGTTTTTTTATTTAGAAATAGATTTTCTTGCTAATTATTATGTTTATGGTCTTATGCTTACTCCATTCTCTATCTCATAATATCTTTTATAGTCCATGGCTTTAATTTATTCAGATGATTAATTCCTTCTAGCAATATATGCACTTGTTGGTTTCAAATAAGATAATTATGGTAATGTTAGATCCTTAGTTAAATTCTTATGTAAATTCTTTCTTTACATAACAAAAGCACTTACTAATTGTGGTTATTCAATTTTTGTTTGAAAATGTTCTAATTGATCAATATCACTTAAAATATTTGATGTCAAAGCCATATTTCTAATTAATTATACTGTGTATCCTCTTTCTCCATAAAGTCTTTCAGTAGATTCTTTTATTTGAGTTTTTCTTTCATTTTATTATTCTTTAAATTCAGGCTTCTCCTTCCTTTCTTTTTCTTCTTACATTTTTTGAACATTAGAAGCAATTTATGCTTTTAATAATTCTCTTTCTTATTCTAATTCATCTTTAATAACTTATTTTTGAGGCTTGATTTCCTAATTCTTTTTATTTCTTCCTTTTTCATACTTATTTTCATTTCTCTCCAATACTTTTTTTTTCTATTAAAAATCTTATTAATCCTTTATTATTGTAATTTAATCTTTAGTTGAATTTTAATCAGTTTTACATTCTTTCTTTTCTTCATTCTTCTCCTTAATTTTTTATCTAAAAAAACTTTTAATTTAATTTAATTAAGATTCATCAAATTCTTCTTTTAGAGGAAACAGATCTTTGGAATTCTAATAATCTTATTATAATTTAATTTAAACTTATTCTATAACTTAATCATCTTCTATTTTTGTTTTGGTATTTTTTAGTGCTTAAATAGAATTCTCTTTTCTCAATGTAAAATTATCTCCAGTCTTATATTCTATCATTCTTTTTATAATTAATTCTTTAGCTTATTTTATATCTTAACCTTCTTTTGTAAGATTTCTATTTAATTTATTAAAGTCAAATTTGGGATTATTTTCTTTCAAATGAATTAACAAGTCTTCAGCTATATCTTTAACTTTACTATACATATTGGTAAAAAAAGAAAATAATTCCTTGAAATTATTAGTAAAAATATCAACTAATTACTCTCTAAATTAATTAATAACTTATGGAGATTAAAGTTCTTTTTGAATCAGAATCGGATCCATAGATTTATATTAATTTATAAATGAAGTGAAATTATCTTAAGTGAGATGAAACCATAAAATTTAATCAGTCTTACATTATATAAAGAAATAGGAACTAATTTCTTCAACAAAATTTGAACTAATGTTTAATACTTAAGAGATTATATTGGAAATTTAAAATAAATTTAAATGTAATGGTTAAATATCCATTTATTCAGAATTGTTTGTTATCTAAAATTTCTTTTCTGTTGAATGATATACTTTTGCTAAATATTTTTCATAATTCAAAATTTCACTTGATAAACCTGTATATTTAAATTTTTTTATTTCCTTGTTTTTATTATCTATGAGAGAAATAATTTAGAATACTCTATGCATAAATTCGGCTAATCCCAATTAAAATTTCATTAATAAACCTTAAGCCTTTGAAGCTTTTTAATATAAAACATTATCTGAATGATCTTCCATTTCCATTTTTTTTATATTCAATGTTGTCATTTATTCTTTTACTTCCAATAATCCAGCATCTTCAGCTACAGATGAATATTCATGAACTTCTAAATTTGGATTCTTCTATTTTAATTCATTTATTTCCCATTCTAAATTTTCAATAGCATCTAATAATACTTTTTTTTATTTTAATAAATTCTCATATTCTATACTACTTTTATTTAAAGTTGCTTGTAAATGCCAATATTATTCTAACATAAAATTTAATATATATTTAGTTCTATTTTCACCTTATTCATAAAATTTAGTTATTTACGATAGTAATTCATTACGATCAAAATCTTCCTCATTTTATACATTTGCTTATTAATCAAATGATATTTATTATTAAGAATACTTACGTAATTATTCTTCATCTACTTAAAATTCATCTACTATTCTGTATGCATTTTGTATTCCTGTTGGCATCATGAAAATTCTTTCAAAATTTTCAAAACATTCAATATAAGTCAAAATGTAACGACTTTCTAATTTTTTCTCAATTTTTTTTTATTTTTCAATCTCCAATTTATCTATTTATCTAACGCATTCAGCATTCAATGATAACGCATGTTCGATTTTAATAGCATTATGTCCAATATTCTCCTCTCCCACATATATCACTTTCTGTAAATTTGATTATTTTTCTTCTTATTATTTTTTATAAGTGTCTTACATTTTTTTCATTTATTCAAATTCATCCTTTATCGATCTCAAATTCACTTTACTTGTTTCTTTTTTTTATTCAGCCAAAAATTATAAAGATTACGTATTAGCAAATCTCTTGTTTGACATTCTTGTAAGCATTTAATATTATTCTACTTTTTACTAAAGAATTAATTTCGATTTTTCTATTTAGATTAATTACTACTCTAGAGAATCTCTTTTTTCAGATTCTTCTAAAATTAAATCATTATATCGTTCTTCCTATACTTTTAATTACTCTATATATTATTCATTGCTATCTGTATTTTTTGTATATATGCTCTAAGTAAATGTAGCAAATAATGGGTCAGAATGATGATTATTAATTGATCTAATCTAACCATAAGTTCCAGATATAGTTTACATTTGGGAACCAGTCATTTGAGATTTGGTCGATTGAAATGTTTAAGGTTTAAGTAATAAACTTAACTCCTTATTTTTACTTCTATTCATTTCTAACAGTTTATCTAATTCTGCTTTAAACTTAAAATCATTGCTCGAAACAATTGATAAATTATCATATTTTTTTATTTCTTCTAAATGTTCAAATTCTTATTTTAATAATTCTTTTTTTTATTTGAGATTCTATTAGTCTTTTAATGTTTAATCATCTTCCAATTTCTGAAACTTCATTTAATAATTTTATTTATATAACTTATATACAATATAAATTAAATTATTTCATATAAATTTAATGATTGTTATTGATTTAGTAGTTAGTTAAAAAATCAATTATGTAAAATTCAAAACTACTTTCAATAACAACGTCAAATCAAACAATATCAAATTGACATATAATAAAAAAATGATTGTAATTTAGTTAATAATTTTTCATTATCTTCTTTTATTTGTTGAAACTGATCTTGTTATTAACCTAATTGGTTGAGAAAATCTGCTATATGGTGATAATTAACCTAATTATTTATTCTCACTTAAATTTGATCTCGCTGTCTATGGCATAGATATTGGAGGTAAATGATTTAAGTGAGTCAATTTTTATTAGATATATTAGTTTATTGTATTATTCGATCTACTTCTTATAGTGTATTTTGACAAATCAAATTGATCACATTATTTATTATTCTACAATTTATTATCAATTCTTTTGTGTAGCCTTAAATGAATCTTCTTTTACTTTTATTTTGTTTTCTGACTTTCATTATTACAATCTTTAGGAGATTGATCATTTATCATATTTCCTAAATCAATATGATAATGAGCTTAGATAAATTAACAATTTACATTTAATGAATTAGATTTATTTATTCTCTGTGTTATGCAAAGATTTTACTCTCTAAATTTTTCTCTTTAAACGATTCACAAAATACTCCAACCCACATTAAGAAAAGCGATTCACTTTAATAATCAATTTAACACTATTTACAAATATTTTTCTTAATCTCTTCTTCCTCTAAACTTCAACTTACTGATTTATATTAATAATTTATTCTTTATCTATTAATTTTATTTACCATTATCCACAACACGAACACTCACAACTTTTATTTCTTTGTGGAGCTTTTAATTATTTTTTTTTTATTATTGTTTCAGAATGATCTTATTATATATTGATACCTCAGTTTAAAATTTCTTATAAACCAAATTAAGTTGCAATAAACAAATTTTAATTATGAATTCAGCCATTTAAATTTTAATTCAAAATACAAATCTACTGTTTTTATTATACAAAAAAGTGTCGACTCTTAAATCTACTTCTCATATAAATTTTAGCAAGGAAAATGTCAAATTTTATCATACCATTATTAATTTTAAACCTATATGACAATATTCAA
Organism: Paramecium sexaurelia; assembly: GCA_000733375.1. Lineage (NCBI taxonomy): Eukaryota > Ciliophora > Oligohymenophorea > Peniculida > Parameciidae > Paramecium > Paramecium sexaurelia. The sequence goes on along the minus strand of JPFM01000007.1, from coordinate 74,528 downwards.
CTCCTTTTTGATAAATTTATATCAATTTTTGTTCACTTCTTAAGTGACCGAAAATTGATATTAATTTATCAATAGAAGAAGCGATTAAAAGACAGAAGTCAAAGTTTCATTCAAGGAATGAAGAAGAAAATTAGTGATATAATTTAGATTAGCAAAAGAACTAAGAAGAAAAGCAAAAAATAAATCTAAAAATAGAATTATCATCATAACAGAAGAAAGGATATTTTCATCAAAGATCAAAGATTGAAAAAGAAAAGAAGTTCATAGGACTCTCCAAATATAAAAAGGAACCTTAACAAAAATGGGCAAGAATAAAAATATAAGAAAATTGAATAATGAGATTAATACTTCGTTTATTCATCCAGTGATAAATCATTTTTATATTAATAATTATTCTGATTTATCCCGTCTGTTTCGTAATCTCATTATTCTCTCCCATGTTACTTTCTTCAATCTAGTTCCTACTTTGAGTTGTTTTTTCTAACACAGAATCTCTCTTTTCTTTTCTTTTCTTTTCTCTAATCAATATCACTATTGTTTTAATTTTTCATTCATTCTTTTTAGATCTATTATTAAGTATTCTGTTCTTCATAAAAATCGAATATATTTTGATCTTTTCATTAGAGTATAAAACCATCTAAGGTTGATTTCATATAAGAAATTTATTATTACTAATATATCGAAGTAAAATTCGTTGCGTTTGTTCTTCAATTAATAAAAATTTTTCAATTTTTCATTTAATGTAATTGCCCAACAATTACATTTTAAACAATTATAATAATAATAAAATTAATTATAACACTATCACACTTTTGGAAATGAAAATAAAACTTAAATTTTTTTGATTGTATTCTTGCTCAATCATTATCTTCTTAATTACTTTATTATGAAGATGAGTTTATTTACTTAATAATTTATTTTAATAAAACCAGTCCACCCATATTGATCATTTATTATTAAATCTATGAGATTTAAATTTAGCTTAGCTATCACTCTATCTTTACTTTTTATAACCCATGATAATTAATTAGGAATTTACTTAAAATCTAAGTTAATTCAATCATTTCTTCATTCTATACTTTCTCTTACTAAATTTTCCTTTTCTTTGCTGTTATCCAACAACTCTTCCAATAATTTAATCCATAATCAGAATTATTCTTTCTAAAGCCAATAGAATTTCTTTTACAGTATAATAAGTTGAGTCTTGAATAATTTATTGAACCTCATAATAAAATGCTTTTTAATTTGGAAACATCTATTGGAGTTATATAGAATAACTATTTGGAGTTAAAAGTATTAAGAAGTAATAAACATCTCTAATATTTTTTGCCTCCATAATCAACTGAGTTCAGCCCTCTCTTTTGTTAAAAGAATTTTGCTAAATAAGAAGATTGAATGACTCGATATTTCTATTGGCATATTCACTATGTACTTAGCTCTATAGGCATTGAATAAGTTGAAAATATATGCTGTCATTTTTATAAATAAATTGAGAGATCCTTATTAAGAAATTTATTATGATTACTTAATGGATATACCATTTGCAAGCTTCTTAAATAATAATAACTTAATATAATATCATGTTAAATTAAAAATAATCTCTTATTTGATTACCTAATATTCTTGAAATATTTGGAAACAAAAGTTGTGTGTGCATATGTATAATATAAAAATCCAAATATTGATTATCTTTTTTTCATTTAAAACAATAATACATCTGAGTTATTTATTTTTAATCAATTTATTCTAAAGTAGTTCCAATAAAGATAATTTTCTTAAGGGTAATTAATAAACTTCATTTGGATTTAATTATAAAGTAATATTTTTTCTTTACATATATAAAATTATTTTGTATTAATTCAATCCATGATTCAAGTAACAAAATGTATGACAATATCAACTCTATTCCATTCTATACACTCATTACTAAGCCCCTAATTTTAAATATCAAGCAGGGAATCCTTTAATAAATTGTATATATTCTTGATATTGACTTATTAATATTAACTCTTTCATATAAAATTAGACTTTTTTTGATTTGTTAAATTTTAAGCACTTTTATTATTTATTATCTAATAAATATGTTAAATTTTGATTAATATTGATACTATTAGATGTTTATCTAATAAATACTAATTTATAATGTATAATTTTTTTTGAAATAATAAACTATCATTGAATCTAAAATTTTTAATTATTGGAGAAAATAATTTAAATTTCTGGATATTCTCTTACCAAGATATCATACTTGTGTTTGCATGTTAATTTATAATCTACATTAATACCTATGCTCTCATCTTTCCTTTTATGTATATAAACTCTTATTAAATTTAATTATGAAAAATAGAAACAGTGAAAATACTATATAAAAAATTAATCATAATGGGCTAAGATGCTTTTTATAACAATAAATAAATCAAGCATCACTACCATGGAATTTTAATCTTCTTCTTCTTATTTCAGATATATCATATTTAAAGAATCCTTGGCTTACTTCACATTCTGTCATCTTTTCTCTAAATTTATCACCTAATGTAATTCTATGCTGTAATACAGATGAGAACATCTCCATAGTTTAGTTTCAAACAATCATGATATTCTGTATATGCAGGACCACATGAAGTTAAAAATTTTCTATCAACCTCATCTTTGCCAATCACAATGTCCTCTTTTGTTATTTATCCGAATTTTCTATGCATATTTGGTTAACTTACATAAGTTTCTATGCCTTCTTTAAATTATCCATGAATTAATTTTAATAATGAATGTATCTTAAAAAATAAATAAAAATTGGATATAAACCTTTTTAATTATAATATAATCTTTATATATTTAACAAATTTTATTATTAATTTTTCTAAATTATTATCAAATTTTAAATTTATGAAAATTGTATAAGAATCTATACATAACTATTTATATAATAGCATACGAGTTTTTTAAGAGATCAATATAATTTATTTATAAAAAGAAGATTGAATAAATCAAATAATTTAATTGGTTTTATCCAAATTCCCCATAGATTCTCAATAAAGTTTTATTAAAAATAATATTAAATAATGTATCATATAGATTAATTATAGACAATTACTTATGATATTTTAAATTGGAGGATTACTCCTTTATTAAAATATTTATAGGAATTATAATTATTATTTTTAATTTATTTTTACTTCTTATCTTTTAAATTATTTAAGTATTATCTCTCCTCAAATTTTGTATTATTCTACTTTCAAGGTGATAAACCTAATTATTAATTATAATTAAGTAATAGATTAGATGATATATTTTTATTATATTTTATATAATAGTTATTATTCATTGTTTTAAACTAATATTACTAAAAGTGTGAATGCATCTTTAAGCAAAGTGAGGATCAGTGCTATTTAATTTAACATTTTATTTTTATTTTGCTTTATGATACCTCTCACTTGCATTTAGCAATTATTTAGTTAATTCTGTTCTTTCTGCTCTTTCTTATTCGTCTTCTCTTTCTTCAGTAATTTATTTTAGTTGAGCCTTACTACATTATCATAATTATTACTTTCTTTTTGTTATAATATATGGCAATCCACAAGGATGTATTGATAATCTTTTACATCCAACACGAGAGCTTAATAAAAATGCATTTGAATTATTTAATTCTAAGAAAAGTAGAAATACATCTTAATTTTATTTTTCTTTACATTCTTAAAAGAAGAAATATAATTAATTCATTGTTTCTTAATCTAATGAGATCAAAATTTTTTAATCTAAAGTAATATAGATAGTATAAAGTAAGTAAAACAATGACAGCTTTTCAAAATATAAAGGTGAATTAATCAACTTATTCAATATAATTCCATATAATAAATTGTAATAGTCATCTTGCGATTCCCATTCTAATAGACATTAATGAATAAAATGAATGTCATTTTCAATCCAGCAATTACTAAAATGCTAATAAGTTAAAATTTCAATATTTTTTTATCTCATATAAGCTAAGACATTTCCAACGAAATTTATTATATCTTGTTTGAAGTACTTTTCTCTATCTTCTAATAAGCCGTCATGATAAAAACAATAATTATTCATAATATATAATTTATTGTTTAAAAAGAGATTTGGTTAGCTAAGCTGCATAAAAATTTAAATATTATTATGAAATAATATTTTATGATTATTGTATTGGGAATCTGTGTATGCCGAATTCAGCAGTATAGTTCATTAAAAGGAATTAAAATTATTCCATTAGAAATAAATTCTTAGGTTAGACTAGCTTTAGATTTTATGAAGAAAGATAATAAGGAGGATCAACCTCTCCTATTTATCTGTTACATATATCCAACTGAATATAACTTTCAACAATTATTATAAAATTCAAGGTTTAGAATCTATGATAATAAAGTTGCTTTGTAGATTGGTTCTCATATCAGATGATGTCCTCTTAAGAATTAGTATTCGATAAAGGAAGAAAGGAGAATCTAATTTCATCTTATTTGAATTTGTACGAATATAATGCATCAAGTTTTATTGGTATTTAATCAATTTTAGAAACTGATGTTACAATTGAATTTTCTTATAAATCAAATGAGGAATGCATCTAGTATTATTGTAAATAATTTAGTGATTGTAAAAATGATTCTGAATGTAGAAATTCTTATTGTATATGTAAAGAGTAACAAATTGGAAAAGATTGTCATTTATTTTTAGATAAAATTGAAAACTAAAAAATGTTTTAGGGAAATAAAATGTACTATTTAGACATAAAATTATTTAATAATTAGGATTACAAATTAAGATTCTAAAATACAACTAAATATTAAAGTTATTGCATTATTGATAACATGAATCCAAGTAAGATCAATGTATAAGAGAATAATATATTATATATTACAAAAAATGATATTACAACTTGCCAAAGTTAGCTTAATTAATTCTAAAAATAATTTAATTAAACAGTTAATTTTTATTATTTGATTTATTTTGATAATGGTAAAATCACATATTTAGAATAAAATTATGATGCTGAAGATACTTAATAATTAATTATTGTTTTAACTTCTATTATTGCTACCTTGTTATTTTTAATTATTGTTTGTGTTATTAAATAAAAATTTAAAAGAACAAGAATTCAAAAATAAACACCTAATTTTGAACCTGCAAAATAAGAAAGTGATAATATATTCCTCTTAGTTAATAGAGTTTGCCCATCTCAAGAGTATGGTGCATTAATTACAAGATAACATAAATATTTAACTCAGGACAAATGTTCAATTTGTTTAGATTAATATAATGACGGAGCTTAAATTAGATTAATATTTTGTGAACATATCTTTCATACTTAATGTATCGACTAATGGTTAAATTCTCATAAAGTAATCTTTTTATTATAAATATAGTATTGTCCTGATTGTAAAAGCCCATTTGATATAATAACAATAATGATGTAATGCAAGAGTTAAAAATAAGTAGAAAAACTTTAATGGAGTTTTAGAATGGATGAAGTAATTATGAAGAATGATCCTTTGGTAAACTAAAGTAATTTTCATCAATCCTTCTCTTAAGTTGAATCAATTAGGAATTTTCAACCTTATGATATGCCCAATTGATTTTTTTATGATAATTTATATCTTTAAAAATTGATTAAAATTTGATGAAAATAAAATTCGGAAAATAAATATAAAAATGAGATTATTACATTATAAAAATAGATTATATAATTCTCTATTAAAAGAAGGAAAAAATATTAACTTACTAATAAAGAAAAAATACATAAATATTTTTTCATAATAAAAATTCTTGATTAAGAATATAAATATAATAATAATAATTTATAGAATTAACTTAATGTACTTTTAAAATCATACATCAATCTGTATGTTGTGATCCTTTAGTTGCACCAACTCCTGGTTTACCATGTCTGGTAGGTTTGTATGTTAAAGAGAATTCACCCAAATATCTAATATGCTATAGAAATCCAATACCTTCCAATCATATCAAACTTGATTTCAACATTACTGAATTATCTGCCATTATAGACTCCAACAATTGAACCAACCATTTCAGGTACAACAATTGTGTTTCTTTAATGAGTCTTCACAGGTTTTGGCTTTTCTCCTGGTTAAGTTTCTTTCTTTGACTTTCTGATCTAGACACATTATTTTTTTGATTACTTACTTTCTTCATCAAATTTTAAAAAGCATGAACCTTTTCTCCTTGATTTGAGATTCTTCTTCTTTATCTGGCTCTGAATTATTCCACCAATTTATCCATGGGAAGTTTAACAAGGTCTTCAAGTTAGAGACCTCTATAAGTAAACTTCTTAACTCCCTTGAATTATTTGTCTTGGGTTTATTCAGCCATAATTTGAAAAATGAAAATTAAAGATTTTAATATGTTCTAAAATACAAAACATTTAAGAAAAGTATTATTTTCCTCTGCTATTCAAAATGCTACTCAAATATAGGATTTTGCAAGCATAGATCCAGCAACATTAATAAAAATGGGTTTAAGACAAAATTCGCTTGAATTATTTAACAGTCTCAGAGATCGACTAAGATTTTGCAAATATGAAATGATTACAGATTACAGACATTTGATAAATTACGTGCAAAAATCTCATAATAATAAATTTCTTGATAGATAATCATATGATAATGTTATTGCTAATTAATTTAGTGAGAACTTAATAAATAGTCACATGATTTGGTTATAATATATAATAATGGAAGAAAAAGATTACATGACACCATTGAGAAACTTGGAATCAGTATGGTATAAAAATGTTTTATATTTGAACATCAAATAAATCTATGCTGTTTTAACATTTTATGAAAAATTCAATCTATATATTTCAGATAGAACATTATATTAAATGCTCAAAATGATTCATAAAAATTAACAAATTTATGTTAAAGAAGTACAAATTTTATATCATTGTCTTTAAATTATTCAAAAACAATCAAATATGTTGAAAAATGATCCATTATTTTTAGATATTCAAAATAACATTTCTTAAAAAATTAAAGAAAATTATATTTAAGCCAAGATTATAGAGAACACTGATTTCTTTCTTATTTATCCTTTTGAAGATCTATCAATTATTAAAGAAGGATTAAAAACATAAAACTATTAGTTAACATCATAATAAATGAAACATGTTTTAGCTATCATTCAAAATACTCTTTTAAATAACCCTTCATATAATTAAACACAGTTTATTGAAATATTATCAAAATTATAAGAACTGTTCTCTCCAAATAATACATTGTCAAATAAATTTTAATTGTCTTTACTTTAAAAATTGCATCATTCTGATACTGATCTAACTAAATTTGATTTATAGGTAGATTATTTAAAAATAAACGATTTACATTTTTTATTAAAAATAAGATCATTGATGAATAGAAATAATGGATCTTCAGAAGAATTAAAACATTATATTTTTAAATTTATTTTAAAAACCTTGCAAAGTAGAAAGATATATTGTGTTGATTTCGATCATTTCTATCCTATAACTAAAATGATTGAAGAAAATTAAGAGTATAATATGTTGCTAAATCCATTTAGAGAATATTTAGGAGTGTATAGTTTTTTATATTGAATTATTTTTATGTATATTTAAAGATATTTAATTATATAAATATAATGAAACAATTAACCAACCCTTAAGATATGCTTAACAAATTAAGGTATCCTCATGAAATATATACTCAATAAACAGAACTGGATTTTGATCCTTAAAATGATAATTATATATAATTACTCTTATAAGTTAGTATCAATAACTATTAAAGCAATCCATCAATTTTTTTGATGATGATATTGGCAGAAAAAATAAAGATAAAATTATTGAAGAAATTAGATCAAATATTTTGAGATGGCTTTAACTATTTCGATCATCAGAATAAGAATTTGCTGGTGAATTAGGTGTTTTTGGGTCTTATAGATTTGGTGCTAATGGTAAAGAAAGTGATATTGATTTAATAATTCTTGCTCCACCTAATATCGATAGAGATTTTCATTTTTTTTAATAACTCACTTCAATACTTAATTCAAATTCAAAAGTCACAAACTTATATTGTATACAAGAAGCCATGGTTCCTTTAATAAGATTTAAATACTCCGGTAAATTTGAAGATCAAACCTGTTAGGTGTCTAATTTGATTTGATTTTTGCTTGTGTGAAGAAAATTATGAAGCCATTAAGTCAAAGCGATCCTGTGGATGATAAATCAAGTAGATCATTAAATGGTTTAAAAGTAAGTGATTATTTCTCTAAATTTAATCATTAAAAAAGATATTTATTATTTTAAAAGTTTATAAAAGTTTGGGCTATTAATAGAGGAATTTATGGAAATGTTGTGGGTTACTTGGGTGGAATTTCCTGGTAGATTTTAACTCATAAAATTTAATAACTTTATCCAAATTACAGTGTCAAAGCTTTAATTGAAAGATTTTTCTTTATATATTCTTAATGGAAATGGAATGAGCTACCTGTTGTAATAGAAAAATGCGAAGAAATTTGGAGGAACTCATTTTTTGAGTAACAATAGAAATAGTAAAATCCCATGACTATTTTAACACCTATCTACCCTAATATAAATTCAGCCTATAATGTTTCTTAATCAACTTTAGCAATCATTGAAGAATAACTTAAGTTAGCAAATGTAATAATGTAAAAAATTTAAGCATAAGAATTATAATGGGTAAATTATAGAGAATTATTATTTAGGTTGATTTAATAAAAAAATTATAATTTTTTGATTTATATTCAACTTACCTTCAGATTAGAGCGTTATCCAAAAATAAAGATGATTTGGTATAGTGGAAAAGTCATATAGAATCAAAACTTAGAAAGCTAAATAAAATTATTGATGAAGCAGAAATAAACAAGTTTGTCGAATTCCATCTTTATCCTAAGAGTTTTGAAACTGACTACCAAGAAGGTGATTAATCAGATTTATCCGGTTAGATCTATAATTTCAGTGAAAGTTTCTTTTATGGAATCAGAGTAAAAGATTAAGATTTGTTAAAATAAAAGTTGAATATTGAAAATATTGTAAAATAATTTTGTGATTGTCTTGAAGGTTAAAAACCATACATTATAATCCCTATGCATTTAAGTTTGGAAATTAAAGTATTTAAAAATAATATAATAATTTAGGCTATTTCTAAGGATTAGATTCCTTAAAAAATTAGAGATGAATTTTGATTTGATTTATATTAATAATTGTATATTTAGAAATTATTAATCATAATAATTTTAGAATTGAAAATTTTATAATTCAAAACAAATATTATCATTTATATATATCATTAATGTATATTCTGTTATAATTTTTATTACCTTAAAATTTGTGATTATTGCACTACCATTAATGGCTCTGTTGCCATGTATCTTTCAAAAGGATGATATTATTATTGATTAATTTATTGTGCAGGAGGTTTTTATTGATTCATCAAAGTTGAATTTAAAAATATTGGTTATTTTTCAATCTTTTTCGAAATCTAATGTTGTAACTCATAATCTTATAATGATTATTTCATTACTTTATAGATTATTAATATATACTTTAAACTGTGTCTTCAATACCTCCTAATACATTCACTGTTTTTTTGATATTAGTTATAAAATCACTATCCAAGCCATTAGGTGTTTGATTAATTTACATTTATAAATCCATTTATTATTAATTATTCAAAAGACTTGCTTATATTGCTGCCGGATTTTATATTTATTCTTGTTACTATATATTTTGTGGATGCTAGTTTTAGTTATTAATAGTTGATAAGAAATTTGAAATTTAACTAAGCTACTAATTTTAAGGTTTATGAGTAATATTGGATTCAATTTTTGTATTAGCATTTTGATCTAGATAATTGTAGGGTAATCTTAAAAATATCTAAGCAGCTTATTCTTCTGGTTTTGGAGGAGGAGGAGGTGGTACAACATATGCAGGAACACGAGCCTATCTTAAAATGGATTGATATTCTCCAAATATTGATCCATCTGCTATAAATTATGTTTTCAATTGTTTTTCCATTTCTGATCCATTTGATGGAAGTTATATCTTTGATGTATCTCTCTTATAGTTTTACGATAATTGTGAAGGAGTTGGATAAAAATTGGTTTAAGCAAAACTAATTTTATTTTAAATCTTTACTTTTCATCATATTTTTTTATTTTTTCCATCATAAACTCTTTTGCTTTTGGATCTTTTAAATCTATATTTGATAGCTCTTCGCAAAATTACTAAACTGAAGACATAATGATTAATAATTTAATAAAATAATTATTAATACCCTATAACAGATTTTTTATATTTTTAATTTAAACTAATTGATATTACAAATTCATATAATATTATTAAAATGATTAAGACAACAAATAATAATAGAGTAACATTAAAATAAAATATTATCTAATTTTCATCAATTAATATATACAAATATTTGCAAATTTCAAATAGTTAAATAAATTAGTAAAATTTATGCTGTTTGATCTGATCATCCTTGAATATACAATAAAGTAATAGCATTCATCAACTCTAACAACATTCAATTATATATAATTTCATGGTAAGATAGTAACGATTAATTAAAATTTTATTTTTGAATATTCTTAATTTAATATGATCATTCAACTTATTTTTTTTGAATGACCTTACCTCTCATCTATCAATTCAAAAGTCAAGAGTTTTTTTTTTAAGGCTAATATGAGAAATAAATAATGATTTCAATAATAAATGTATAATTAATTAATTGTTATAAATTTTAAATATAAAAGAAGAAATGGATACTTTAATTAGATTTATTAATTTTATACTTAATCTTAAAATAGGATTTTCTGTTTATCTCCTTAAATATAATCTATTTTATTTACCTTTAGTTACATTTATCAATTTAATAGTAATTTTAAAATATTTTTATACTATCTTACAAATAGGTAATTATAAGTTTATCTCTGCCTGACCAATTGTTAGGTTTATATTATTCATATTTATTTAATTTTGATAATATATATTTTTGATTAATATGGATTAGGTTTTATTTTCCAAAAGTATAAAGCCTTAGATTAAAATGATATTAATGATAAAAAATATTTTTATAAATGGGTTCATCATGTACTAAATGCATATAGGCTGAATATGTTGATTCTGATCTCTATAGTGTTGATTCGAAGATGCGAACATTAAATGAGATGAGCAAAAGCACAAAGTTTTCTTCTTTAAAAATGAGTATTACTCTCACAAATCAGATAAGTTAAAAGTTAACTGAATCTGAAATACGAGATTAAGATGATCACATTCATATTATCAATAATAGTAGAGGAAGAATGAAATGTTTTAATTTTTAAGAAGATTGTATACATTCTTCAAAAAAATCTCAAATTACAGATAGTCCTGGAACTGTCAAGAGTGAAACTAGAAGAATAAAAAAGAAAGTAAAGATTCAAAGAGATCTTTTACAGGTTTAAAATTTAGATTTATCATTTTATCTTTAAAGAAATTACTAATAATAGATGAGTGAGGAACGTTCATAGAAGAGCATTCTTAAGTCTCCTCTTAACAGAAGTTTCAACTCTTTCTCTGAATTAAAGAAAGTTCATTTTGCATCTGGAACAAATTTTAGATCAAATCGATTTTCTCTGCCTATGAGAGCAAATTTAAGCAAAATTAGAAAAAGTTTAATATGAAATTAAAGTAAGTTGTAAATAGGAATTATATTTGTATATCTCATTTTATTCAGCAGATTATTTTTATTTAAATTTCCTTTTATAAATAATTTCTAAAATTTCTTGATATATAAATATTTGTTACCTTTCGCATAGAAATTTGAAACTTATCCAAATAATAATTTATTGAAGTATTTAAAATATAAATTAGAGTAAAGAGCTTACTTTAAATAAATTTTTTTGATATAATATGATTATTTATATTTTATATCTAACAATAGAATTACTCTTTAATGATTATTTTTCTATTTTTAAATGGTGATATCATTATTATCCGTATTATTAGTAATAATTAAATTCAATTTATATTTCAGAGACAAGAAAATTCATAGAAATACGTTTTTTAAGAATTAAATCCTAGAAAACTGAATATTAAAAATATTAATATTATAATAAATATAATTATGGATTAATAAAAAGCTCCAATAATATCTTTAGAAGCTAAAGTTTCTGCAATAGAATGTCCGGCGTTTAATTTTTTGGATGATAAAAGCAAGCTTTACGCTTATTATTTTACAAGAGCATGTTGGGCAGGTGCAAAAATTTGCTATTTTTAAAGATCATATGAAGCTCCAGGATTGTTTTACTTGTTATAGAAGATATTTTAAAAAGAAACAGTATGAATAATTTATATTATAAAGACAACAGAAGTAAGAGAAAAATTATTGTAAAATGAATTCACAGAAAATCATGTTCAAATGTTATTTACATACATTTCTGCATTTTTCTAAAATTGTGGAAATTATTTAAGTTTTGGAGATTCAAAGTTTGTTCCTGAATTACCTGAAGAAAAATTTAAAAAATTTTTAGAATTATCAAAGGCATACGCAGAATAATAAGAAGAATTTACAAAAATATGGAATTTGATATCAAAATACATCTATACATATGAGAAACCATATGGATTATTAGATCTAGTTGAGAAAGGAGGTTCTAATTCATATTATTCTTCTAATTTAAGTAAAGAATTGATAGAAGAGTTGGATCAATTTTTACATAAACAAAACTTAAGTGAATTAAATACAAGAGTAATTTTGAATGGAGATAAAATAGAATTATTGGTTGCCTCATCAGAAAGATAAGACATTGTTGAGTTAAGTGAAGTCTAAGGAAAAAAAGTATATGTTGTTTATGGAGATTTTAAATCTTTTTTGAATGGTGTTGCATAAAACTTAAGAGAAGCTTAAAAGTATGCTGCAAATGAAACTTAAGCAAAAATGTTAGAAGAATATATAAAACATTTTTAGAGTGGAGACATTGAATAGCATAAGGAAAGTTAGAAATTATGGATTTAAGATAAAGGACCAATAATAGAAACCAATATTGGTTTTATTGAAACATATCTAGATCCAATGAAAGTAAGAGCAGAATATGAAGGATTTGTATCAATAGTGAATTAAGAGGAATCAAAATTACTTGGAAATTTAGTAGATAAAGCAGAAGATATTATAAAAGAATTACCTTGGCCTAAAGAATTTGAGATTGAAAAATTTAGCAGACCTGATTTTACTTCTTTAGAAATTTTAGCATTTGCATGTTCTGGTACACCAGTTGGCATAAATATTCCAAATTACGATGATATTAGATAAAATTTAGGATTTAAAAATGTTAATTTAGGTAATGTTTATGGAAAACCAAATAGAGATTCAGTTAAATTCTTATAAGGAACGGATATAGATCTATTTATTAATTATTATAAGGAATCATTATTCATTGTAGTTGCATTACATGAATTAATCGGACATGGAAGTGGTAAAATATTTATGGAAGGTAAAGATGGTAAATTAAATTTTGAAAATGTTGTTAATCCATTCACAAATGAAAAAGTAACAACATTTTATAAGCCGAATGAACATTGGCATGCTAAATTTGGAGAATTATCAGGTGCTTATGAAGAATGTAGGGCTGATAGTGTTGCATTATATCTTAGTACCTATGATAATATTGTTTAAATTCTTGTACCTGGGAAAACAAAAGAAGAAAGAGATGAAATTGTAAAGGCTGCTTGGCTTGATATAATTATGGGAGCATTAAAAGGGCTTCAGTATTATTCAGCTGAATAATCTAAATGGGGTTAACCACATATTTTAGCTTCTTATGTGATTTTACAATCACTTATATAAAAAGACCCAAGCTTTGTCTAATTTATTCATTCAGAATTAAACAATAAACCATATTTCACAGTTTAAATAGATTATACTAAAATCTGGACTGTTGGAAAAGAAGCTATTGCTGATTTATTAAAAGGCTTATAAGTTTATAAGTCAGTTGCTGATGGTGAAAATGGAATGAAATTCTTCAACAAATTTACTTAAGTCGATGAATAGTTTTTAAAACTTAGAGAAATTGTTATGTATATAAATTATTCATTTATTTAAAGAGCTCACAAGTAGCCAAGAAAGATTGAATTACAACCTGATGTTAAATTAAATAACGGTTCTGTCGAATTAGTAGTCTTTCCAGAAACTCATGAAGGAGTTATTTAATCACATAGTATTTAAAATAATTTATTTCTAGTATTCCATTATTAAAATGATGTTGAAGACGTTAAACAGGAGTTTTTAAATAGATAATAATATTTTAAGAATTGAGGTTTCATAATATTAATATTATATGAATTAATAAAATAAGAGAAAATTCAATGTACTTGAATACCTTAAAAATCCATATCGTTTACCATCAAAACAGGATAAATTCGAAATCCCATAGACTTCCAAGATTAATTCAACAACTCATTAAAGAAGATTCTATAGACCATATAAACATAAAACTCTCTTTCCAGAATTAAATAGTACTAATGCTCTTTATTTGAGCAAAACTAGTCAATAATTTAGACAATCTAGAAAAGAATGGTAAAATGAACTATAGACATGTCTTTAAAGTTAATCAGTAATCAAATTTATTTTATTCTTAAGATTAGAGGAGTCCCTAATTAAAGTAAAGTCTCTCAATTCTTTGTTAAATCCTTGCATTCCTATTCCTCAAGTCAATTAATCCGAAAACCATAAACAGAATTAAAACCTTTATTGGAAATTTAAGCCCAAAAATTATTTTGATTCAATTTATTTTTACTATGTATGTCATAATAAACTTTTATTATTGAATAATATCACTAATTTTAATAAATTGAGTTGCTGTTTTAATTGGGTATTTCAATATAATTTAATTTTATTGTATATTAAATTTCTTCGCAAATATTTTATCATAAAATTTTATATAGCATTTCATAAAGGGTTTTAATTTATTTTTCTTAATTCTTATATGAAGGAAATATTTGCATTTCAAAATATACAAAGATATAAATCAAGATGTTTCATTATATTTGGTTAATTAATGAAAAAAGGCTTTTTCAGATGAACCCCTCTCAAAAAATCTTTATAAAAATGTAATCTCTTCCAAAATTCAATATTGAGAAATTAAATTCTCTACTTAATAATAATTAAATAAAATATAATTTTTTTAAACTTTATCATAAATCATGTTTGTTAACGATATCACATTGTTCAAATTTACAATCAACACATCTTTCTCTTTTACCGCTACATTTTTTTTCTCCTAATCCCTAAGTTACTAGATCACTTAGAGCAGCTATGAATTGTGGATGATCATTCAATGAATCACATCTAGATACATTTTTTTTACTTGATTCAATATCTTTCTTTAAATCCTCCATCAATTAAATATCTAATTCATATAGAGTTTCAAGATGATCACTAGTGAACCCCATAGGTGAAATTACAATATTTTTAAATCTACTATTTTTTATATGTTGAATAAGAGAATGATGGGTTGCAGGTCTAAGCCATTTATTTAATCCCACTTTTGATTAATAAGACAAATCAAATTGAACTTATATTCCCATATTTTTTAAATTATCAATAACTAATTAACATGACTCATAGATATAGTACGGATATTTCTCACCATCCCAAACAAAATCTGCTGGTAATGAGTGTGCTGTAAATAATACCAGGGTATCTTTGGGATCTAAATTTTAACTTTTTATTTTATTGTTTAAAAGAGTAGCCATAGCAGAAATGTAAAATTTGTTTTTATGCCATGAATCTATTACTGAAACTTCTAATTTTGGTTGAATTGTTTTATATTTTTGTAATAATTCAATTGCATTTCTTATGGCATTTCCCCCTGTTGAACAAGAATACTGAGGATATTGAGAAAAAAGTAAGAATTTTTATATTCTTCCTTCAGTTTTCTCAAACGCATACTCAATAGCATCTTCTTAAAGAGGAAGTCCATATCGAAATGCTGGGAGAAAACCGCATCCTTGTGGCTTGCTCATCAAAAAGCCTTATAACATAGTCCATTTGAAAAGTGGAGAAAATCCTCCAATTTTCTCATATTACTTATTAATTTTGGCAGGACCTCTCAATCTAGCTATATATGGACCCAACCCGAAAGGTATTCTGATGACTGTTGTGTCTTCAAAGAATCTGATTAGAAATGGACTAATTTCTTAAGAAGTATTGGGCCTAGCCTATATTGTTAGAGATCACCCTCCTAAATTTAGCATTAGAATAGCTGTTTTATTGTTTGGATCGAATTATGTTTGTTCAAGATACTACAAGGACTGATTGTATGTAGAGGATCTAAACTTGGTGAATCGGTAAATAGATTTCATAAAAATATATATATTTAGTTTAAAAATTAAGTATATTTTTATTTTTATATTTAAAAAGTTAATGGATAAATCAAAATTGGTTTAGCATACATCATCTTTGAATACTAATCTATAATATTATCTGAATAAGTTCGAGAAGAACCAAGAATGGGCTGATATTGCTCCATTATTGATGAAAATTGAAGGATTATTGAAATAACATCCATCTCCTTATATAATAGAAAAAATTTAATTAAGCAAAAGATTAGCATAATGTCTTAATCCTCACGTAAAAATAACATATATAAAATAGCTTTCAGCTCCAATTCATATGTCAGTGCTGAAGATTTATGATCAATTATTCAAAAATATGGCAAATTTTAGTGTGGAAGGAGATCCATCAGGAGTTGTCAAATTATATTTAGAAGACCTTGCATTATATTCAATTGGTTTGCTTCCCTTTTTTTCAAATGCATCATCAAAAGTTAGACCATAATTTTTGGAATTAATTATATAACATTATGTACCTTTAGGAAGAGAATTGATACCAATGTTGCCAGGACTTGTGGCAAGTATCTTACCAGGTTTAGATGATCAATAAGAAGCTAATCAGAAAAAATGTATGACTGTATTAGATGCATTGAGTCATTCAGCAGGAAGAAAGTTCCTAATTGGATCAGTATGGATGTCTATGCTTAGAAGTTCTAAATGTAGAAGGTAATTTATTTAGACATCTATCTTAATAGTTCATCTTTGAAGTATTTATCTTAAAAGATTCCAAAAATGCAATAAGAATAAGAAGATGAATAATCGGATTATGAGAGTGATGAATACGAAGAAGAAGAATAATAAAAATCATAATCTATAGCATAAGAATAAATACATTAGTAATAGAAAGTAACTTAAAATAATTAAGATATTGATGATATTAAAGATGATTCTATGGAATAAATTATGAATAATAATGCTTAAAATGAAATAAGAAAGAGAACAATTGTAGTAGAATAAAGTATGGAATTAAAGCGCAAACAAGCTTTAATGATGATTGAGGATGGTATCAATGATGAAACACATGAAAACAATTTTCCACCACTTTATGTGAGTGCTCTAATTTCTTGTTTAGAAGATGAAAAGTATATTTTATTATTTTATTCAGTTAATTAATCAAAAGATAAGCACTTGATATGATGTATACCCATTTGAAGTCTAATGTTATTTAAGAAAATAAAGAGATTTTAGTAGAAGCTTCACTAAAGTTGCTTATAAGAAAAGATCTATCGGTAACTCGAAGAGTTAATTAATGGTTATTTGGTAAACCTGATATGGATAATAAATACTAGATAACTGAATAAAATAAAGATATACTTTAATATGTTGTGAATTCATTTAATAAATTTTTGTTATAAGAAGCAAATGATTAAAATGCAGTCTTTCCAATAAAATTATTGTAAAACTTTTTTATGGAGCATGATCATATGGTTGAATTACTAATAGGGAAAGTGTCTTTTAATTTAATAAAGTATGTTGAAATTCATCATAAAAAATATCCGGAAATAGTTAAGTCTTGTAAAAGATTACTGGAATCAATAACTTCATTTTTATTGATTGTTGTTAATGAAGTAAGTAAATAGTATAATAAATATATAAACTTTTTGTTTTCAATTCTGATAACAAAAGAGGATAATTTTGAATAAATGGTAGAATTTACATTGTTAAGAAGTGCAGCAGCAAATTTAATGAGTTGTTTGTCAAATTTTACTCCCCAAGAATTGAGAAATTAATCGCCTGGTTTGACTTTAAACAAACTTTTGGTTAGAATGGAATAATTGCCACAATAACAAGATAATTCATTGGTAAGACCTGCATAAACATCTATTTATGATGAAGCTATTGAAGAGTTTGGTTAATTATATTAAAAATTGGCTGATGTAATACTTGAAGGAGATGAATAATTACGAGTAGAATTTGAATCAATTAGTAAATCATTAATTAAAGGATAGAGATTCAAATAAAATAAGGAAGTTCCTCAATTGCCAAAATGGTTTACATCAATAACAAAAATAATAAAAGAGGAAAATCCTTCTATCTCTCTATTGGCGATATAGAGTATGATTGAGATTCTCATATCAGAGAAAGTGGATATTATATATGAGAATCTAAAAAAGTTGATAGTAGAAGAAAGCAGAACTAAAATGTTAAAGAATCAAATTGTAGAAGGATAGGATTATACAAAGTTGACTTTAGAGAAATTATGGAATTTACTTGATTATCCTTTTTTTCATGAAAGAATCATAGAAATGATTGTCAATCTATCAAAAGTATTCCCAACATTTTTTACAGAAGTTGTAATTCATCAATTTAAGAACATGTAAGAAGCAGCTATAAGAAGATTTGCTTTATTTTGGAAATTAAGTGCAACTCATTATAAGGAATTATAAGATTTAAATAAAGTAGGATTGTTTTTGATGCTTGATTTCTTAGATCATGAAAATCCAATTATTAGACACAATGCAAAAAATTGGTTATTAGAATCAACAGGAATGTTAGAAAGAATACTTGATCCTTTATTTGAAGTACTCATTTAAAGTAGTTCATCTTGGTACTTAACTGACAATCAATAATTATTTTTTGCTAAGGTATATGAAACCAAAAGAATCAATGAAACTATTAAAAAATTAAAATCTATTCTTATTTCTTTTAGTGCAAGATTCATGGAATATGTCCAAGAAACCGAAATCTCATCATATATAAAAGATATCAGAATGCATTTTACAAGTGAAAGTAGTGTGATCATGTAAAAAGATACAATGATGTATCTAGATTTATTAGTCATTATTTGTTTAAAATATGTTTAAGGATAAGCTATAGAGAGTATGTCTTTGAAGTTTTATAAAGAAAATGCAGCAGTTAATGCATCTGCATGCGAATATATAGAATTATTAATTGTTAATGTTGAAAATCCTATAGTATCATTAAAATTTGCTGAATATGTGATGTAACCTTTGCAGATTGTATTATTTCATGCAATAGAAAATGAAGATCTTGTGATGCAAGTCCAAATTTTAAATCTTTTTAAAGTCATATTCTTTAGTTCTTCTTTTAGAACCAAATTTTAACCAGAATAAAGAGAACTAATAGAAGATACTATGAGTAGATCAGTAAGTAATAGCATTTTTATTCCAACACTTTTAAGAGGAATGCATACTCATGTACTCTATGTTAGAGCTTAGTATATTCATTTCATTAGTACTTGCATTCCTTTGTTAGCTGAACATTTGAGATAATAAACTTTGACTGATTGTGTTTAATAAATATTAACAGCTTATTTCAAAATGATTAAAGACATTGCAAATAGACAATATGAATAATAGAAATCTGATTAAAAAATGAATTAATTTGACTTTCTTTAAGGATCTTCTTAACATGAAATTTAATCTATACTAATAGGAGTCAAAACTATTTTAAAGCATATTCTTGGTTTATAAGAAAGGGATGATATGATATATGAAAAGTTGAAGGATGACAATACTGTTTTCAATACTGTTAAATCTGTCATAACTTTTGGATTACTTAATGTCTAAGATTAAAATAAAACTACTAAGTTAATTTTCTAAAAGTTTTAGAATACATGTGAAGTTATCATGTCTACATTACCATCAATATTAGAATTGTATATCAATTGCTGGTCATTAGGATAAGACTTTATCAAATACTCAGATACTTTAACCGCTATGGGTATTGGATCTTATTCGTTTGAAAAATTTAATTCATTTAATAAAATTCTATAAGAATAACAAATCAAAGAAACTAACATAGTTAAACCATAGATTCTATAAATGATGAAACCATTATTCATGAGTTATTCTAAATAATTCATGACATCATTACTCTCTGTATGGAGTAATCAAATTAATCTATTGTAAAAATTATTCTTTGAAAATGAATAAATATTAATTGATCCTTTTTCTCTTCATTAAAACACTTTCCTTTTAAAAACAATTGAAATAATGATTATGATGTAGTGTCCAATTGAATTGCTTTTAGATAGCTTATTAGAATGTTAATAATTATAAGAATTGCAAAAATATTATGATATTTATAGGAGAAAGAAATTATCAACAACAATGCTAAATTTTCAGATATCTTAGTAAGAAACAAATATTCTTTATTTTTTATATTGTTATTTTACATTTGCTTAAATAGATTCACATCAATTAAAGAAAGAAAATCTGCTTCCATTTTGGTTGTAAATAATGAAAATTCTTTAGATTTTGGCATTATCAAAATCTCCAAGTACAAATATGTGGTTATTGGAATTATAATTACTGTTGACACGTAAATATTCTCCTAAGGAAATAATTGGAGATCAACGATTTAGAAATCAACATCATGAATTTATAAATGACAAGTTGAGATATGTAGCTTAATTTGGTGGGAAACTAAATATTTTTTGGAATGATCCAGGATTGAAACCAGAAGGGGAAGATTTATATTAGTAATATTCTATAAAATATAAAATGGTGACTCCTTTAACACCAACTTTATATGACATATATTTGAATGTTATAAAATCTTTAAACAAAGAAATTTAGTATGAAGTAACAGATATTGAGAAATTAATATTCAGTTAACTTAGTAGTGTAACAGAAGATTTTATTTAGACAAAATACAGATTGATGTGCATAAAAACATTAAAAAATGTAGCATTAGAATTACTTTAAAATTCATATGCAGTAGAGAAAACAGAGAGAGTAGTTTTAAGATGTAAAGAAATGATGGATATTCTTTATCCACTCTTAGAGAATAGAAGTTAATACAATTAGATATATGTTTAAATGATTTCAGAATTGCTATACTTTTAATTGGATAAAGCAAGGTAAGTTTTGTTGAAAGTTTACAAAGATTCTATATTAAATATCTTTAATAAGGAGGATTTCTTTATTTAATCAAAACACACTTTAAAATATTGGACTAAAATTATAAATTGGGTAGTTTAATATGGTAGAAGTGATTTATTCACACAATATTTAGAATAAGTTGCTTAATAATCATCATTTTTCTTTAGTAGGGAAAGTGAAGAAAATAAGAGGAGAATTAAAACTTTTGAAAGAATTTGTTTTTTAATTTTTAGTGGTGAGAGAGATCGTTACACAAAGAAATTAGATTTATTAATTGAGAAAATTTCTGAAGTTATAAAATCAGATTCAGCTAATCCTGGATTAGTAATGCTTATATTATTTTGTGTAAGAATTCTCATTTTGAGGTTATCCCCTATATAGTTGAATGAATTATTTAGAAATATGTGGCCAACCCTTCTAACATTATTAATAAGTATTTTTAAAAATAAACAATCAAACTAAAATTTGGTTTTGGCTGCTTTAAAATTGGTAGAAATGATTTCTTTTATGTAATAAGACGAATTCTTTTTACATCAATGGATTTTCATTTATGATTATTTTGGAATTAAGATTCAAGAAAATTAAGGAATAGGAGTACCAATTACCCCATTTTTGTATTAGCCTTATTGTTCAAATTTTTTATTCTAACAATATTCAGTAGATTACAGTAAGGTAGAATAGGTGAATGTGACTGATCCTTAGAAGAGAGAAATAATAATAAAGTAGATTAAAGTGGATGGACAACAATAATTGGAAGATATATCTTTATAATTGTGTAATTACTTAGTGTAGCTGAATAGCGTAAGGATTTACACAATTAATGAGGATATCGAAGACTTGATAGAGAATGATTTCATCTAATTGGATTAGTTTATTTATGAATAATAATGATTAATATATGTTTACTTTATCAAGAGAAAAATTTGAAATTACATACACAAGCAAATTGTTTTCAATTCCAACCTGCATATGCATCTTAGTATACTTTGGTATATTAGTGATACCATTTGTACTAGTTTTCGCTTCTGAAAGTATACAACTGACTAATAAGACTTCTGGATTATGTTATCTACAATGGAAGATTAATTGGACATTGAATATTAGGGATTTCACTTTGTTAACATCATTACGTCAGATGATTTAGTGTACCATTTCACAAATTAAAAATATGAGAAGACAGATGGAACTGAATAAGTGTTATCTTATTAATATATGTCATTATAGGGATCTAAAATATCAGTAGATAATGAATAATATTTATATAGGCATTGATGGATGATACAAATGCAGACAATATTCCTGAATAAATTAACTTTGATTTGTAATTATTTACAGAGGCAGACAATATAAAATAAATAACAATATTGTTACCTTTGAAATGTTATTTTCCAAGTCTTCATTTTCAATTTGATTGTTATTTGTACTTTTAAGAATCAGAAATTATAAGTGGATAAGGTTTGTCATAATTATAAATAATGGGTGAAATCAATTTTTATTAATAAGAACCATTACCATCAAGGTATTTATTTAGATTTCTTTTATAGCAATTTTGATATTGATTATTATCCATAAATTTTGGTGGATGATAATTTAAATAGTTAATGGATGAGTGAAATGATAACATAGATTTATACAAGAACATATTAAGTTCGTCCTAGATATATAAGTAGGAAGATTGGAGGAAATTCTGAGAAGGAATTAAGAGTCAACATAAGATTAGATAATGTGAAAATGCAGATAATATAGAGATGGATGAGTTTACTTGCAATAATGAAATTAGCATGGCTTTAATATTTTTCTGTATTCATAATAATTTGGATTATTGGAAGAGAGTTTTTAATTTTCTTATTCAGATTCAGAATCATTGAAACTTACAAAGTGGAATAATTATGATTAATATTTATTTATTTTATCAAAATGTTATTGTGGTTGAATGGAATGACCAATACATCTATAAAACATCCCATGGAAACCATGATGGATGAATACCATACAAATCCAACAAATATCATACCTTTATTAGCAGAAGATGAATTTTTTATTTAAGCAAAAAATCTCAATCCCAAAGTGATAGACTTTATTAGAATACATTAAAAAAGTATTGCAACATAACTACTTGATTTAATTGTATAATAAATAGACCAAGTTACTGAAACAAATCATGATCATGTAATCATCTTTCCAATTCTATCAATTGAGTTTTTTGAACTTGATCTTCCACCCTTAACCTAAATGATTCTCTAAGAAGTATAATATTAATTCTTATACTTCTTAGACTGCCATTCAAACATTATTTGCAGGATTATATAAAACTCCAGATCAAATCCATGAACCTTAATGGTCTAATATATAAAGATTGTTTGCTCTTATTTTATCTAAAGAACCAAAATAAGTATGTTAAATTATTTTTAAATTTGATTTACTTATGTTATTTTTGAATCATCTTGAATCAGCAACAGTTAATAATATCTTAATACAACTATTTAATCCTGAATACGGAGATTATTAAGATGAAAAATTAAATTTTCTATAATTGGGATTTAAAGGCTTTGATTTGATGGAAGAAATGAGTGTACTTAACTTTACTTACCTTATTCATGATATAATGACCAGATATTTTACAAATGATTAAACCCAAAAACTAGTTCAATTTATTGTTAGCAAATAAATCATACTTTAAATGTTTTCATGTTTAAGATTAAATCATGATAAATTATTTCTTGCTAAAAGCTCAGCTCATATCTTATCACTAATTTCTAATTATTACTCATATAATATGTAAAACATCAATATCTATGAAGAGAATATAAGCAAAAAAATTCTAGATGAAAATCCTGAAATTGCATATCATCAACAAGCAACTCTTGATTTTGAATAATCTGACTTTATGTAAACCTTTATTCTAGAAATGAATCTATTTGTTGAATCATTTAACTAAATCTTAGACAATGATAACAAACGACTTAGAACTTTGCGTCTAAAATTACTGGAAATTTTCGATAATTTAACGAGAATTTCAAATCTCAAATTATGGAAACAAATGAATTAATTAAAGTTATTTAATTAAATCGTCTAAATCTACTTTAAATATTAAAATTCTGATATATTTCATTCAATATTTGAGAAATTATTACTTTACATTTTAAATAGAGCCATCAGTGATTTTCATCCATATTGGTGTACTATTCTTATTGAAGATATAAACATTTATACATTGATTTCAGAAAAAATAACTACTAAAAACAATATTCCAGGTTACATCTATTTATTAGCTAACCATTTAACATGGTTTAAAAAAGAACTAAGTGATAAATTAATTATTGATGGTTCTCTTGCCAAATACTATAATTAACTAAAACACATAGAAGAATTAATTTTACTCAACGATTCATGGAGAAGAACTAGTCCCATATTCAATGTCATCTTTCAAAAGAATTCTGTTCAATTAGGGTCATCCTTACCAGGTAGTGCTTCAAACATTACTATTTCCTCAGAACCTGTTATACATAATGGTAATGATTCACAATTAAATAATGCTAATTCTTAATGTTTATTTAACAAAGTAAAAAATAATCAAACAAATATTGCAAGTATATCTGGAGATGAACCACCTGAGTTTGAAAGTCCTGAAAAGAATTAAGAGAAAACAGAAAACACATAATCAGAAGAATACTAATATGGATCCAAAAAGTCACCTGAAAAATTTAAAATCTAAGTTGATCTAGAAGAACATTCAGGTGAATTTTAAGTACCTTCAGATCCACCTTAAACAATCATTCCATATAATTAATCTTAGACTAAAGGAACTGATTATTAATTTGTTGAAGGAGTTTATTTGCAATCTACATCGCCAACTAAATCTTAATAGCCTTAGTTATAAAATATAGATGAATAACAAAATATTAATTAAACAATTAACTAAGAGACTACTCCAGTAAGAAATTAAAATGATAAAAAAGTTGACATGATGTCGATAAGTTTATAAGATTTTGTTAGACCCATAGATAAAATTAAATTCTCTAGCGACAAAAAAAGTGAATAATAAAATGAAAATTAAGCTAGTCCTAAGAAAAATGTATAAGACATTATCAAGAAATATACAAATATGTCAAAATCTGTTACATTTGGATAAGCTAATATATAAAATAACAAATAGATTGATATGTTTTCATTTACAAGAAAAAAGTCAATGGAATCTTCATTGAGACTAAAACAATTAGATTAAGTGTAAAGTGAAGAATTCAAAATATTAAAGACGAACAAAGAAGATACAAAAATATTAACAAATGATAACAAAAGAATATTAATGGTTGATGAATTAGACAAAGTACTTGAAGTGAGTGCTTTGACAAATAGTTTGGTTAATCTTAGTAATATGAGCTTTTCAAGTACTTCTTCTAGTAAAAGAAGAACTATTAAATTTAAGTAACCAAAAAAAAGTGCATAAGTTGTAAAGGAAGTTAATCTTAAAGATTAAATTCCTGAAGAGTTGTAAAAAAATAAGGGGATAGTATTTTCTTTATAAAGTTCTAATTTATTAAGGGATTCCTTTGTAAGTAGTTAAAATAGCATTTCTGAAGAGAAAAAGTTTAAATAAGCAAATCAAAAAGATTAAAAATTTATAAATTATATTAGAAATATTAAATGATTTTATCAATTATAAAATATTATGTGAATTAATAGTATTATTTAACAAATTTTTATAATTATCAACTTATACGTTGTTTTATTTTTAAACACATATTAATTTTTCTTTTTATTTTAAGTGTTTAAATTTGAGAAATAAAATTGTTAATGATATCTTATATATAATATAAATAAGATTCTATTTATTTTTTGAAATTAATTTAAGCATAGGTCTTGTGTTTATTATTATTAATCGAAATGATTTAAATATAAATTGTAATTACTTATTTAAATTGAATATTTATTGATTAAATGGAATAATAATATATTAATTTTTTAATGGGAATTTGTACAAGCAAATTGCGCTCACAAGAAATGAAACTATCTGTGATAAGAAAGTTTTCTAAACTGAACATCCATTAGTTTTATCGTTTCACCTAAATATTAGGTAGTGGGTCTTTCGGGACAGTTAAGTTAGCTTTCAGCTTAGAATAAGAAAGAAATGGTCTTTAATCAAAATGTTACGCAGTAAAATCAATTGATAAAGTAAACAGAAAAATTAGTATAGCGTCGTATTGGTTAAAGATTACATTTAATTTAAAGAGAATTAGAAATACTAGCACAATTAGATCATCCAAATATAATTAGAGTCTATGAAACTTATGAAGATATGAGATACTATCATTTTGTAATGGAATATTGTAGAGGAGGAGAGTTATTTGAAAGAATAGTTAGAAAGGGAGTTTTTTCAGAAAGAAAGTGCTGTATTTTGATGAAGCAGCTTTTCTCTGCTGTACATTATATGCATGAATAAGGAGTCACACATCGAGATTTAAAACCTGAAAATCTAATGTTAGCATCTCCTGATGATGACTTAGATATAAGGATAATAGATTTTGGTTTAAGTAAGAAATATCCACCTCCTTAATCCACAAATTAAGGTAGATCTTAAGTAAGAACTTAAACTAAAGTTGGAACTCCTATTTATGTTGCTCCAGAAGTATTGTAAGGGAAGTATTCCTAAACTTGTGATGAATGGTCTTTGGGATGTATAATGTATGTACTTCTTTGTGGTGAACCTCCTTTCTTTAGTAATAATCTAAAAGTTTTGGAAGAAAAGATTTAGAATAAAGATATTCAATTTAATGAAAATTCTTGGCAATATATCTCTAGAGATGCAAAAATACTCGTTATTAGGTTGCTTGATAAAAATCCAAAAAAACGCATAACATGTGCCTAAGCATTGTCTAGTCCATGGATTTAACATTATGCTTCTGCACCTCCTAGTAGAATGGAATCTATTCCTAATAATGAATAAGAAAATGAAAAAGCTATTTAATTACTCAAAACATATGGAAACATATCAAAGTTAAAGAAGGAAACCCTAAATATATTATTAAACTAACTTAATGAAACTTAAATATAAGCTCTTAGATAATAATTTGAAGAATTTGATAAAGATAATAGTGGCACAATTTCAGTTAAAGAAATGACATAAATTATGAAAAAATTAGGGTTGAATGATACTGAAAAGGAGATCTAAGAATTAATAAAAAAATTTAAATTATCTAAAAAAAATGATAGTTCCTCTTATGGAGATTTAAATATCCATTATTCTGAATTTATGATGGCATTATTAAATTAATAGTAATTTTTAAATGAAGAGAGATTATGGAGCTTATTTAAATAATTTGATATAGATAACAAAAACTACATTACAAGTCTTGATGTTAGACGAGCATTTGAAAGAAGAGGCAAATAATTATCAACAATTAAAGTGGATACCATGTTTAATGAAATTAGTATGAATAGTTAAGACAAAATTGATTTTTAAAGATTTCATGATATGATGTTAGCAGATTCTCTACGAACATAAGATGAAGAATTTCAAATTCCCAATATGAGTAAAATGTCTACTAATAATCCATAAAATTTGCCTTATCTAAATTAGCCTAATGGAGACTTCAATTTTGATATTTGAATTTATTAAACTAATCTAATCTCATTTATAAATTTAATTAAACACTTTATATTATTTATCATAATAATAATTAATATAATTATAAAACTTTTGTTCCAGTCAATGCAATATTAATTACTTAATATATAGATACCTAATATGTATAAAGAAATAATACTTTAAAAACAATATACAAAACTCCTAATGGATATAAATCATTATTTGAATCAAAATATTTATCCAAAATCCATTATCTTGCCATCTTTTATTATAAATGCTTTCTATTTTTATTTATTAAATTTCTTACTATTCTTTGGTATTATTACTCTCAATAATCAAACAATGTTCATTCAACGAAATTTCAACTATTGTTGTTTTATATTAAAATTAGTCAATCTAAAATATATTATTTATTTTTACTTATTCTAAAATAAATGTCTAATTTTAAGTTTAATCATCCAAAACTCTGAAGCCTAAAATAGATGATCTTCTTGAATTTTGTTCAATCAATATTTAATTTTCATTTTCCTAACATTTTATTAATAATTATTATAAATGCAATATCTTTTTTAATGTTTAAAGATTATTGTAATATTATTAATTTGTACCATCTTAAGTTAGTAAATTAAGTTTTTACTAACAATTCTACTTCAAAAATAATACTTCATCTTTTGTAAATTTTGTAAATTGCATTCCATTAATTAGACTTTCAAATTAATCTTACTCATATTCTATTTAAGTACATCCATCTTTATAAAGATTTTAATATTTAATTTAATCTTTCTTTTTCATTAAGTCAAACTCTTATATTAATTTTTAATAAAGAGCTTCTTCAAATCCAATTTTAGATTTGAGTTATAAATTTTTACTATGAATAGTTATATATTCAATTTCAAGTATTTCCTTTTCTTATGTACTATTCAAAATCTCTTTTTTAATTGATTAAATTAATAATTATTTTTCTTTCTTTTCTTATTCAATCTGTTCTAGCTCTTCTTTAATCGTTTGTAAATTACTCATTTAATTCTCTCTTTCATTTTCTTAATTTCCAACTAATTCTGCTAATTATCTACCTTCCTAAGAATATAAGGCCATCCTATTTCTTAATTGTAATAATTTTTAATCCATTTCAACTAAATTATTATATAATACTTATATATAATCTTTCTTTTCTTTTAATTTATTTTTTGAATTTGTTTCTGACTCCAATAATTCCTAATTCTCAGTTTCCAATTAATAAATTCTTTGTAAAATATTAACCTTATCTGATTCTAAATCAGACTATTTATTAAATACCTTTTATAATTCTTATTCTATTTTCTCAACACATTAAGTTCGAGCATCCAATTCATTTGCCAATCTACTTTCTTTCTCAGCCCATTCTTATAATTTTACTGATAAATCATAATGTCTTTCTGCAGTCTTTCTTAATTTATTCTACAAATCTTATAATAATTAACTTTCTTTTGTAAACTTCTCAGATAATTCTCCTAATAAAGGATCATCTTCCAAAAAAAAGCTTTATTATTAAGTAATTTTAGAAACTAAAGATGGAATCATACTGTTTTTCTCTTAGTTTTATTATTATAATGTTTAAATTGTTAACTCTAAAATCTCAATTCTTTTATCCTTGTCCTTTAATATTTTTTAAGCTTATTAATCATTGAATTAAGTTATTTACTAATTTAAATCATTTTACTTCTATTCCTATGGGATAGGACTTAGCTCTACTAATTTTTATAAATCATCCTTCAGATCATTATTTTTTGTATTTAAATTAATTAATTTTCCTTATATTTCATCTTCTACATCCTCATCATTTTAATTTAAATCAACTTTATTTTACTATTATTAATATTTTCTTCTAAGTGCTATTTCTTTTTTAAGATCAAAAATCTCTTAAGCAACTTAATCTAACTCTTTGGTAAAATTTTCTTTTTTTTATTATATTTATTTTAATTCCTTTTATTTTAATGATAATACTGCTTCCATCATTTAACTTTCTTCATCTATTTTTGTAAATTATTCATTTAAACTCTCCAACTAAGAAGTTTTTTCCTTAATCTGAAATTTCATTTCTTCTGATAATGTACTTACTGAATGCAATTCACCTTATAATTAATGACCAATTTATTTATGTTTTAATAAATCTTCAGATAATTCCTAATTTAAATTCATCTAATTTTCAATTAATAACTCAATATTTGATTATTATTACTTAATATTTTCAAATCTCTATTTAAGTCTTTCAATTTCTTCAATTATTGCATTGGATTATCTCTAATTTTCTTATTTTTCCTCCAACAATAGTAGTAAATCTTGTAATATGATAGAATTGATTTATTCATTTAAATCTTTCAATTATTATTACTTTTCTTATTTCAAAATTTCTTAACTTATTATATTAGATTGTAAGACATCTAACTCTTATACTAAATTTTTATAAATTTATTATTATTATTACACTTAACTTTCTAAACTTACTTTTTTGTTTAATAATTCTTAATTTATTTATTATAACTCATCAATCTATTGCTATAATAAATTATTCTCAACTTTTAAATTAAACAGATTTTTCTTATTTTCATCAATATTTTATTCTAATTTTTTAATTTAATCATTTTACTCATTAAAATTTTATCTATATTTAGTTAATTGATTTTCTTTTTCAGATAGTTTTTCAATGTTAATTTGTAACTCTTTTAATGAATTCTATTAATCCTTTTCTTGTTTTTTTAACTTCTCTAATTCAATTTGATTATTTTTTATATCTATTAACATTTCATTGATATAATCCTTTTACTTTTCACTTAACATTTTTTATTAAGAGAATTCATTTTCTAATTCAGTTTATTATACTTTTCCATTTTAAAAAGCTTCTTAAGTATTTTTGAATTTTTAATAGATTTCTTATAATTCTTTGTTTAATTATTTTTAGTTTTCTTTTTTCTCCTCTAATTTTACTTCTAAGTTTTAAATTAACTCATCTAAATCCAAAATTTATTTAACTATATCATCAGCTTTTTCAGACTTTTCGTTTTTTTCCATTTACAATAAGTCATAATTTTATTACTTTATAATTTCATCATTCTTTTATGAAAGAGCATTCTCTAATTCAATTTATAAATTTTTTTTTTGTATTTCCAAATCTTAGATTTGTTATTATTTTTCTTAATTATCTTATTTCAGTATTTAATTTTATTGTAAAGCATCTTATAAATTAATTTTATTTTGTTTATCTTAAGAAATCTATTTAATATTATCCTCAA
Source organism: Paramecium sexaurelia (assembly GCA_000733375.1). Taxonomy (NCBI): domain Eukaryota; phylum Ciliophora; class Oligohymenophorea; order Peniculida; family Parameciidae; genus Paramecium; species Paramecium sexaurelia. Next base: position 43,439 of record JPFM01000007.1, on the reverse strand, counting down.
TTCTTATTATTTCTTCTTCAAATTCAATTTTATTCTTTTCTAATTCTAGTTTTTCCTTTTCTAAATTTTTTATTTAATTTTAATTTTCTTTTATCTCTTACTTTAATAAATCATTCTATAAATTTAATTTCTTTAATTCTTACATTAAAGAAATTAAATCTATTTTATCAATTTCTAATTAAATCTCTTCTTGCTAATCTTATTTTTCAACTAATTTTTGTTATAATTCCACAATTAAATCATCCTATAGCTAATTCTAAATTACTAATTCATCAATCTATTAATCATTTGGAATGCATTAAAGTTAAAATGTTTAATCTTTTATTTATTATTAAAATGTTATTTCAGCTAAATTTGGTTATAATTATTAAGATTATTGTAATTCTTTCTTATCAACTTCATCCAATATATTTAATTATTACATTTTAACATTCTATTCTTCAAGTTATAATATATCTGTTCCTACTTGATACAACTTTTATTAAAGTTCCTTCTTCCGACTTTCTTAAGACACTAATCTCCTCTCTAAATCTATGATAGCATCTTCCATTGTTGCATTTTATTAAGCTAAATCGTTTGCTCTGCTTTCTTCGAATGAAGATGGATTTCTTTTTATTATCTCTTATATTGAATCATTTGCCTTCTATTGTTGCATTTGCAATCTAGATTTTAAATTATTAATCTCTATTTCTTTTTCATCCATCAAAAACTAAATTCTTTTATATTCTTATATTATTCTCTAAACTACTTCTTATAAAGCCTCTGGATAACTTTATAATTCATTTAATGCATTTTAGATATCCTTCTACTTTTCAACTGATCCTATCTAACTTCTTTTTACTTAAATGTTTGCAGATAACTAGCCTATTAAATGATCTAAAGAACTTTCTTATGTTTTTAATTGACTTATCACTCCATCCTTATTGAGAATTTAATTCTAAAGATCTCCAATAATATTTTAAAGCACTAGATTTTGCTAAATAAGTTGCTATTAAGCAGCTATCATCTCTGCTGACGGTCCTGAAAGAGGCTTTTAAGTGAATTAAACAATTAATGCATCTTTCTCTTTTATCTGGCTTTTCAAGAATTCAATCTAGGTTTTCAACTAAACATTAATGTTTTAATAATGTAATATCTATTCATTTTAAATATCCAGACTCTCAAGCTATTTTAACCTTTTTTTTAAGTCATCAATTTCTTTTTATTACATCCATATTATATGTTCTTAGCTCAAAAGAAGTTCCTCAATTTCTTATTTATAATTTATACTACATACCATGAACAGTGATTGTAGCGCCTTTTAAATGTCCCTATAATTTTACGATTGTTTGCTCTCTATTATTTTAATTCATTTACAAACTAAAATATTATTTTCTTAAGAATTTTGTAAGAAGTTGTTAATACTTTACCTATTTAACTTTCAATATTTATTAATAAAAAAAACTATTTCAATAATTCTTGAACGCAATAACAAAATATATAATTTTAGCAAATTTCCTTACATTTTAATTACTATATAATAGTAGTTACTATCATAATGAATATAAAATACTAATTTGAAAGAAAATCCATATTAAAATTTATAAATGCTTCTTAAATATTACGCTGCAGATAAATAATCAATAAATCTTAACTTACTTCTTCTACAAATTAATAATTTATTCATTGCAAGGTTAAATCAAATTTTTATTATATTTAAAATTGACACATCCTCTCTATTTGATTTCGGCTTTAAATAACTTTTATTATATTTAAATGTTATTAAATCATGTGTGCTTATAAAAAGAAATATTAATTTTATTGAAATATATTCCTATCTACTGTTTTAAATATCATTTTCAATAGAAATTTTATGATAAGTCATATTCAAAATTAAAACTTTTCATATTTATTGATGGATTCTTCAGCTATATTTGATTTTTCATGTGTAATTTTGAGTGATAAAGATGTAAAGTATTAATCTAAACATTCTCAAAATTGTATTTCTAATTATTCAATTGCAATTAATATAATGATGTTCTTAAAAAGCTTCTTGATCAAAAAGAATATCTTATTTTCACTTTCATTAATCAATTATTTCCATTTTAAAAAAATTTCTTTTAAACATTTTCATCATTTAAATCTTTCAAATTAATCATAATCCCTTCAGCCTCTCCATCATTTTAATTTCAATCAAAAACAGCATACAATGAATACATATTATTTAATTCATCCATCTTTAAACCTATAACTTCCTAGTTAGAAACAATAGATCTACATTAAAATTTAATAAATACCCAGCTGTTTAAAAATATGAAGTCGATATACTAGACAATATCACAATTATTTAAAAATTTAATCTTTAAAATGTAATTAATAATTAAATGTTTATTTGAAAAAAATAATTTTTGGTCTTTGTTAGACTTAAAATCTAATGAATTTCACAATTTTTTTCATCAATTTTACTTTAAACAGATTCCTTAGATAAATATTTCTAATAGCTACAATATTAAAATTTAAACCTAAGTTAATTGTTGTTTCAAATAGATTTTTCAATTAAAAATTCGTTCAGATGATAATCTCCGAAAATACGACTTAATAATAAAATATATATTATTTATTATTTTTAGATTAATAAATATATATGTTTATTGTTTTATAGAATTATTTGTTAGTATCTCCATATTTATTATTTTATTATATAAATACACAATCAAGTTGATATCAAAATAATTATTTTTATAAATGTAAAATTAAAATAAAGCTGTAGTTAAAGTTTGGATAGGTTAAACACCCTAATGTCCCTAAAATAATTATTATAAAAAAGCTCCAATTCTATCAGCATATTTTTTATATTTGGAAGAGGAAAGATGGAAAGCTGTAAGGGATCAATCTTAATTGTCTATGAATGAAATAGTTAAATAAGCATCGTAATATTATTATAATTGTTAGGGATAATTTTAACTTCCATCTAACAAAGGAATAGAAGAATGTGTTTTAAGAAAAGGCATAATAGATAAAAAATGAATCGGATGCGAAAGAATATTTAAAAATGTTAGAGCAAACATACACTGTCAAAAAGAAAATATAAAAAATCAAATAAAAACCTGAATCAAAAAAGAAAAAATGATATTTTTGTATTCAATATACATTATTTCGTTGATTCTGTTTAATTTCTGAAAACAAATTAAAAAGTTTTCAATTAATCAACACAATATTTTTATCCAATTAAATTAAAAAAAAAGAATTAATAAATTAGAATTAATAGCAAGAGAATTGAGCTTACATTGAATATATAATAATATTTATTTTATTTACAATTCTCATAGTTAATTAAAATTTTCGGTTTTATTTTAAAATTTAGAATATGATGTAATGATACCTATTTTCTACGATTCATAAACTCCAAAAAATCTAATCCTTAAATAGCACATAACTTAATAGGAAGGTTTTCTCGATTACTAAAACTTTGCATTCATTTATTCTTCCATTTGTATTTATGCTTATAAAAGACCATGAATTTGATGTTTAATAAATCGAAAATGGATAGTTGTTATTTATTTAATTATTTTTAGTTATAATTTAATATAATTTTTAGTATAATTTTCAAATAATACAATATGAATACTTATAGCTCTGTTAAGTATGAAAATTAACATAACTAGATCCTTCGACTCATAAATTTAGGGAAGAAGAATGCAAGAGCCAAACATTGCGGTAATGCATCAAAGACATTAACAAAGTCCGAAATATCACTCTCCAGAATCTCATTTGGATAATTTTGTTAATTTGAAAGCAGTAGACTAACCAAAAACACTAAAGAAAAAAAAACTTACTTAGGGATAGTAAGGAAAACCAAAACCATAGACTCAATTGATTAAAAAACCTGTTCAACCATCAATGTCTGTAAAAAAATAAACAAAGCGGGTTGTATCTCCAAAAAAAAAGAAGGCTCATACAGTAGATACTAAGAAGCAGGTTAAAATTATTAAGCCTTCAATTTAATAACGGAGAGAATAATTAGGTTTGGGTTAGCTAAATGAAAAGTAGATTAAACAACGAATAAGTATTATTCAAATTTAATTAGAAAAAATCAAATCAAAGACAAAACTAGAGGAACCATAGTAAAGGAAGAAAATGTACCAACCAAATCATGAGATTTAACATTACATGACATAAAAGAAAGCGATTGACAATACAAATAGCATGCAATAACAATTGATATATTTATTGGAAAAATAAAGAAAGTAAGGCAATCCAATTAAAAAGATTGGAGAATCTAGCCAAGTTGAATGAGTCTGTTAAAGAGATTTTCAAAAAGTGTAAAACCTTGGAGAACTCACAACCATAAACACCAAAAGTGACGATGAAGAAAAAGAAATATGATATACCATTGGATATTGAATAAAGTAAATAGCAACCGATAGAAATCAAAAAATTTAAGGAAGAGAAACCTAATTAAGAATCCAAAAAATATAATAATGAACAACAGAACAAATTGAAACAACAATATGAAAATTTGAATTATAGATACCAATAACTTAAAAATTAAGAACCAAATTAAGATACAGAAGATCAATTTATATAAGAAATAGATGAAAATTAGGAAGATTAATATTCATAAATTAGCGAAAATTAATTTACTTAATTGATTGTCGATACAATATCTAAAACACCTCCTACTTAATATTTGCTTGAAAAAATACACGAGATTCTTAAACAATAAAATGATTTAGACCCAAATGAACTCACATAATAAGATTATTTAGTGTTGTAGTATCATTTTATGAATGAGGCTGCTACTAAGTTATAAAGTGTTTGGAGGGGTTACTCAATCAGAATGTAATTACTTCATGAATTACAGGAAATGCTAGAATAGTAACATGAAAATGGGATTTAAGATCAATAGGAATAATCAGATGAAGATGAAGTACCAAATTATGAATCACCTCCTTAAATATAAAAATAAGAATGTTAAAATAAAGAATTAAAGCAAAAATAACAAAAAGATTATAATATATTACATGCTTTAGCCTAAGATGGAATTGTAGTTAATTAATAATAGCAATAACAATAATAATAGTAAAAGCAATAATAAAAGCAATAACAATAGCAATAGCAATAATAATAATAATAATAATAATATTAATAATAGTAATAAAAATAATAGTAATAATAATAATAATAATAGTAATAATAATAATTGTAAGACAAGTATTAAAGTAAATCATTATAATAATAAAATTAATAATAATAAAATTAATAATAATAAAATTAATAATAATAAAATTAATAATAATTATAATAATAATAAATAAAGGAGATTCCATTTTAAAATAAAAATAGATTTGAAAAAAATTTATCTGATTAAACTGATGATTTAGTAATAATATAGTAACCAAATAGTCCTGCTAATTAAGATATGTATTTTTATAATCCATTCAGTCAAAATATTTAATAATCTTTAGAAAAGCAGATTCATTACTCGAATATAAAAAGTTCTTTAGTAAGTGAGGAAGATCAAAAAAGTGCATTGTCTCATTCTGTAATTTAGTAAATTTAATAAGAATTAGAATTATGGAACAGTTAGATAGAAAATATAATAAAATAAGGTCCAGAAAAGTAAGCATTTGCAAATGTTAAATAATAAATGTAATAAACAATATTAACTATTGTATCGCAACATATGAAAAAGTAGAAAGAAACAAAGACTCATGAAAGAAGAGATTCTGAATAATCAGCTGATATGAGAGTGAGAAGTTAATTTGAAGCTAATAATGAAAAAACATTTAATGATGCTCGTAAAAGATTATAAAAAACTCAAGAATAAAGTGAAGAAAGATTATAATTATCATCTAAAGAGAATGATGTCAATCGTTCATCATTAATGTCTTTATAATCGTAATTAATGAGGAAAGAAAGTGAATTATTAAATATGAGAGAAGAAGCAATAAATTTAAGGTATAAAGCAGAATTGAAGAAAATCTAAGATGATGAAAATAAGAAATTGGAGCTAGATATTTGGCTTGAAAAAGAAAAAGAGGATTTAAAAAACACAAAGCAAGCTATAGAGATTAGTAGAAAAAGAGAAGCAAAAGCAATACAAAAAATACAAAGAGATTTACAAATAGTATAAAATTTTGATGAAAATAATCCTAAATTGTAGAGTTTAAAAAAACTAGTTGACGAACAACTTTGCTAAAGTAGTACTATAAAATCACAAAAATAAATAGGTTCAGATATCAAAATCATTAATCATTTTGATGTTGAATAAAATGACGATTTAGATGAAATGCCAGAGACATATTCAGAGGATCTATAAAATGATAATATAGATCAAAGAAATTTAATGAGATAAAATATAATAGAGTCTGATAAATAAATAGAAACTTATTAAACATTAAGTGCAATAACAAATGATATTTTAGATGAAATAGTTCATAATTTAACTTCAGGTATAAATTTTTAAATAATTTAGAATTATTAAATAATAAAGATCATTTTGAATTTATTATCTCAAATTTGATAAGTTAATCAATAATTCCATAATTACCTACTTCTATTAAAGATATTAAAGCTTATATAAAATTGTTATTTTAATATGTATTAGAGAATCATAAAGAAGATTTAATTAGAAATCTCAATATTCCATATGGATTCACTCCTTTCAAAAGAATGCAACTTATACATGGATATGACAATGATGTAGAAGAGACACGAGATGAATTTCATTAGAATTAAGAAGATGACTAAATTGCATTTCCTTTAGATGAGAGATTATTCCAAGAATTTGAAACTTACAGATTGTAACTTGAGAATGAACCTACTGATAATGTTTAATTTGGTATGAAAGAATTAGAACATATACATAACAAGGCTGTATTTGATGCATGTAATGAAGCCTTAAATTATGAAAGACCTAATTTTCTAAGTAAGAAATTATCAATATAAGTTTAGATTCTGGTTTACCATACCCATGGGAGAATAAATCAAATTAATTAATAATTACGAATGAAGATTTAGATGTTATATTGAAAACTATGGAAAATAAAGTTATTAATTGGTCTGGTACTCTTGGAGGATTCTTACCAATAGAGGACGATTCATAAGTTCCAGAAGAAAAGTAAGAAATTCTAGATGAAAAAAATTAATAGATGATGATTCAATAATTACATTAATTAGAAAACCCTTTGCTGTTTGATTCATAATTATCTTAATAAATGGTTGACAATTTAGCCTAGATAAGAGATGAGAGATTATATAAAATGCTTATCTAAGATGTTAATATAATAATATTATATTTTAGATTAAAGAAAATGAGTTTAGATGGTACTTATTTGAGGATGATAGAACTGAATTTTTAATAGAACTTGGAGATATAATATTTGAATAATTGGTGGAAGAAATGGCATCCGAATAACTTTAATTATGAATATATATTTATATATAGATGTTTAAATAATTATAATAAGAAAACTACTTCAAACAATAAATTTTATTTCTATTAAAACACATGATAACTCTTACATTTTGATATGAGACAGAAAGATATTTTGTTTATAAGTTGATGTGTTTGAAATAATGATTAGTCCATATTAATCAAATTATTGGGAGAAGATAGCTGAGGCTGATTATTTATAGACAATTCATAATTTAAATAATTGAAAAGCTTTTTAGTAGCATGATCACTCCTATAATCAAATTTAGTTATTATTCATTTTATTAATTTTTATTAATTTAGAATTATTTAGATAATTTCTCGACATCATATTTAATATTATAATTAAGGTGAATCAAAATTAGGAATATGGGTAAAGTAGCAAAGATTTCAGATAAAATTAATTTAGATATACTATTTCAAAATTACATCTTTTTTGACAATATGAAAAATAGAGATCATTCTTAATTGAAAAATGTGATTATCAGACTAAAATATAGTTCAATTTGTAAAATGGAAATAGCTTTTGGGATTCTATATTTAGATTTATCAATGATCATTCATTTTATTTCCTTTAATCATGATTAGAAGAACTTTAAACACGAAAAAGGATTGGGGAAGTAATATCATAAACTTAAAACATTAATGCATAAATTTAACTAATTTATTGAATAAAAATATTTTAGACTACTAATTTTTAATACTTATAAGAGAATTTTTAAATCATATTTTAAATATTGCAATTTCTTTTATAACAAAGTTTCCTGATTCGTCTTTTTGAACTTTACATAATTAATTGATTTTCTAAATTATTATATTATAATACTTATCTACACAGATAGCAATTAGGGGATTTTAACAACCATAATTTTAAACAATCATTACATATTCCTCCATGTCTACATGGAAGCATAACAATATGGGGTTCTTGTAAATAACAAACTTAACATTTCTCATCATTTTAAACAAATTTTGGCTCTTTTTCAGGAGAATGAATTTAATCCATTCTGGAAACAAAATCAAATGCCTTCAATTTAACTTTTTAATTAATTTCACTACAATTATTATTCGTAGCATTTTAAATTTATTAATTCTATTATAAGGGTGATTTAAAATATTCAAAATAAGTTGATGATACTTGAATTAACTTTTTTGGTAATGATATTCTTAAGGAATTCTAAGATTTTGGTTATGATTTAGCTTCTAAAGTTTTTTATAATTAAATTTCCTCTTCAAAACCAAAATCTTGAATGTAATTTCTAAAAAATAACAAAGAAAATTTACTTGATATGTTGTCTAAAAATTGTAGATAATATAAAAATTATAAAGGTTTATATAATGAGTATAATACTAAGTGTAAGACTTGTCTACTTAGTAGGATAGTTAATAATTTCTTAACTTTAGCATATTATATAGCAAAACCACATAGGAATTCCACTAAAACTACAAAAATACAAAATCAACCATAAACTCCCTATCATTTATGATTTGGTTGCCCTCCTTAACAAATAATCATGAGTTATTTCAATTATTGATAGAATTAAGATGAGATGAAAAATAAAAAATATAACCAGTAAACTCCAAATCACACTGAATATTACAAACCAGCTCCAATCAACAGCGCCCTTCCATTTAAACAATATCAACATTAATTAGAGTGCCAATAATACTTTAATCCCTTATACGTACTATATTGTATAATATAAATACTATATGATGGCGTTGTATATAAACTTTTCCAAATATTTTTTAAAAAAGAACAACAAATAATCTAAATAAATAATAAGCCATAACACTATAGCCTAAAATTTAAATATCTACTTCTCTAAAGCTAAAATGAATAAATAGAATGATTTTTAGAACAGTTGAAAAAAATATATCAAATATTGAATTTCCGACAGCAATGTTAAATCTAGAGATAATGGTTATAATTTACTTTATTTTCAAAATGATTAAAAATAGCATCATCATAGCATCAAAAGAGAAGTAAAAAATGCATAATTACATTAATTCGTATGAAAACACCAAATGAGTCAGATAAATTAGTAAATATATATTAGTAAATACTAATAAAAAGAGGAGTTTCGATAATTTTGTGATTGGATCAAGTGGTGTAATAGCTAAATCTTATTAAATTTAAATAACTTGTTAGGATCTATGTTGGTTAAAATCAATTTATAAATTACCTCATTTTATTAGATTTAATCTAAAAATTTTATTATTAAAGAAAACAAGAAAAAAAGAGTAGCATATAAAAATTAAATTACTCAATTAAATTTGAATTAAATTATTATTATTGATTTTGAATAATAATTTATATATTATTTATAATTTAAGAACTGGCTAAATTTAAAATGCTATTATTGGATGGAATAAATTTAGTTAGAGAATAAGATAAGCAACAAATTCAAAATAAAATATAATTAATTAAAATATAGTTTAATTCAAATATTTTATGGATATAATCTTATAAATTCTGGAAATTTAGGATAACCATTTTCTGCTAGACCACAATATTTATAAGTTATTTTAGTCCCAATAGGTGGTCTTTGCTTTTTAATTCCAATTTTTAAACCTAAGCCAACTTCAAATTCTAATCCTTCATCATTGCGAACCAAAAAACCCCCTAAAATATTATCCTTTTTGGTATGAGTATCTTCTATGTAATCAATGATAACGGCTTCAGCATCTAAAGAAGATTTCACTTTTAGAAGACTTTTTGATCTTATACCATCATATAAAGAATCTGGATCCCTTAACATTAAACCCTCTCCTCCATTATTTTACACTTCTGCTAATTCATCAGCCAAATGTTATTTGCCTTCACATATTTTATGAGGTACATAAACAAGATGAGGATTTTTAATTTTTTCGATAGCCTTCTTTATTTTTGCATATCTATCACTAAATGGTTCTTAAAGAAATGGTGCATCAAAAACCATATATTTGATAATCTTCCAAGCATTAGGATCTGGAGTTCTCTTTCTGACTGATGTTAAGACTTTATTAAATGTTCCTCTAGCAATCCATAATTCTCCATCTAAATAAGTTGTTGGCCAACCTTCAATAAAATATGAAGGAAATTTTAATGAATATCCATTTCTAGTGAACATTTCCATTCCTGTCCAAATCATTCTCATTCCATCTAATTTTTCACTCATATAATATCCTTTAGGATCAATTTATACAGTCCAATTTGAAGCTAGTAAACATGATATTCTCTAACTTTTTGAAAAAGTAGGTCCAAGTTCTAAACTTTCACCAAGATGAGGTCTCATTTTACTTTTTGGCCATACTGAGATTAATTTACCTTAAGTAGCATCATCTAATAATTCAGAACATGATTTTTCTTACAAAACTACTCCTGTTTTCTTTAATTTAGATTTTTTATCAATTTTTTATACAATTTATTCTTTTTTACTAATATATTTATCATCAATTTCTCCTTTTTATTATTGAAACTACTTGTATTTCAAGTCTAATTCATATTTATATTCAGCTTCAGGGAAACTTATCTGTTCATAAGTTTTAACTATTTCTTATGGTTTAATTTCATTATAACCTTATCTAAGTTTGAGTTTAAGCATTTCGCTAATTTCTTAGATGCCTTCTTAAAGTGTATGATATTTTTTGAGCATGATTTATAGATTTTCAGGTTTTTCCCAATTTGTATTGAGAATTCCAGAACGAATTTGTAAAGTTACAGGATTTGTAGATAATAGTTTACTATGCCAGAATAATTGATTTTACTTGACTAGATATATTTCAGAATTCATGATAAATAATAACGTTCGTATACATTCAAAATATATATAGCAAAAAAATCATTTTAATGTTTAAGTGAATAATCTTGGATTTCTAAATAATTTCTTTCTTTAAGCATATTTGTCATTAATAAAGTCTTTATGATTAACATATGGATTTCTAGGATGAGATGATTATTCTAGATTGGGTCTTAATTTATTTTCTTCAACAATAGATTTGAGATATTAAATCATAAACGATTACTTATGCAATTTTTAATATGATTTATAAGTGTACATCCAACCGATATTAGTAGGTTATGCAAGTTTACGTTTATGATCAATAATTTGAGACATTTTAAAATCAGATGTTGTTTTGATACGATCAGGTTTTTCATAGATGAGATCGTCAAGTTTAGATCTGGAGTACGTATTATTTTATTTTTTGCTTTTTTGATCATCGGATATCTCAGATTACCAAATACTGACTTTGGTAGGAATTGAAAGAGTATGAAACTTCGTTCTCATATTTATAAAATTGAAATTATTAATTAATCAATCCCTGATTCAATTCAGATCCAAAAATTTATTGATATATGAATCACTATAACTACTGTCATCTTATTCATAATCATCCATAATATTTCTAATATATGATTTTTGATGAAATAATTTGAGTCCAGAAATAAGATATGTTTATTATTTTTGTTATTAATAATTTTGTTGTTTTTTATTTATTTATAACTATTATTATTTGATCCATTATTATTACTCTATTGTAAATGCCTATATTCAACTAAAAATATATATATTGAAATTATTATACATTATTTAATCGCGAGTAATTCATAAGGAATGACCTATAATTCGTGATGCAGTTTTGTATTAACTAGTATTGATTTCATTTATTAAATTCAAATTTCTCAATTTCTGAATGTTTTAAATATTTTCTACTCTTACTCTTGTGGAAGTTTATAAACAGATTTAGCAATTGAAATCTTCTAAGTAATGCAGTCTAAACTGTGCTTAACCGATTTTTTATGACTATAATTCAAGTGTTGTAAAGATGGGCAATTTTGCTTGATTTCATTAAGACCCTATTAGAATGCAGATTTCGGAAATAATTATAATTTTAATTAATATTCGTTAAAAAAGTCATTAATTTCCTTATTTCTAATCTTCCTCTATCTTTTCTAACTGTTGATTAATATTATCTAACAATTCCTATAATCTTTCTTAGTCATCTTAAATTTATTTAAGTTCATTCATCATTTAGCCTTATTCTTGTCCTTCCTAATCGTCATTCATACACAAAGCCCTAATAATACACATTCAATTTATACTTAAAAGTTGGAAACCATGATGTATCTTCATTCTTAATTTTATCCATCACATAACTCTCAATACCACTATATTCTGTACTATCTTTATCTTTCAAATATGCAATGTAAAATAAATAGTTCCACATATAATGTTCCTATTTAATATGATAAGTAAATCCTAACTGGTTTTTACTTGACTTTTCGATTGTTTCTTTATCAAATCCACAAATGAAACAAATATTTTAAAGATCCAATTAATAGTCATTCAATTCTTCTCTCAAAGTACCAAATGTATCAATAATAATACCGGACACAATGTTAATCATAATAATCATCAATAAAATAAAGTAAACATTATCAAAAAAGAATCTAAGAAAGAAATAACCATCATCATTAGGTTTAACATCTGTTGATGGAGTCAAAAATCCACCTAACCCACCATCTGATTTAAAAGATCTATCAACAGCAGTTAATAAACACTAAAATGTGCTATAACAAAAATTTGCACGATAGCTTTCATAAAGCCAATAATATGCCACCAATGAAAACACATACATGAGCACAATAAATAAGAATAATGTAAATAGAATTGATTTCCTAGGTTCCCACACAGCTTTGACCACATTTAGCAACACTGGATATCTTACCAAAACGTCGAATAGATGAAATGCAAAAAAGAATGGATGATAAAGTGTTCCTAAAAATGCTGTAAATCCATAACTAAGATAATATAAAACATAGAAGTCTGTTACTAAATAGACTACAGTCATCAAGAGTCTACGAATATATTTTATGATATTAAAGTTATCATTTTCCCATCCCATCCATGCTTTTTTTATAATTAAAGGAGCTGTCTATGCTAAAAAGAACAACACAATTAACATAGACAAAACAATTACAATTATTCCTAAAGTTTGTATAACTCCTTGCAATTATTAATCTTACTCTTATAAATCTTCTTCATAAATATAATCATCCAAACATGCTTGGTAATCAGCAGAATCCGATGTAGGATCACATTATTTAACTTCTTTATGGAATACAAATAGAATCATAACATTTATAGTTAATGCCAAAATAAAAGTAATATCTCTATATAGTTAAATCTTTGATACTATCAAGGCTAAAACTTTAATCTTATTCAAATAGGACTATATTTAATAGGTCAATTTCATTTTCTTTATCAAATCAGGTGATTCTTATAACATAGAAGTTACTTTAGCTTTTACAGAAATTCTTTTGGCTTCTTAATTAAATTAAGTCTTTGTTGGTTTATCAAGACTCTTACAATATGGAAGAAGATAAAAATAAGTTTTTTCAAGCATTTTGTCTTCTCTTAACACCTCAATATGAGCAGAATTGCTTGAAAAGAATTTAATACTGTCTTTAAATAAACTGGTTCTACTTGCTTTAATTTATTCTTTTAATTATTCATAATCTATTTCATTTTTATCTCTACTAACAGCTTAATTTAATTTTTAAGCAAAATTTAAAAAGAAATCTTTTACACCATTTACAATATTAATGGCTAAGAACACAACTTCTCCGACAATAGTTGCCTTAAATTATTCCATAATATCATCTTTTTTTTCACTCTCCTTTTAACCTCCACCATCTGAAGGATCTTTGACTTCTAGAAATGTTGAATAAAGAACAAATAGATTAAATCCTGTTTCAATAATAAAACTAGCCATGTCTGAACTCGTTTTACCTTCTTGAGTTTCTTTGTTTTCGATATCTGGTTCGATTGAAAAATGAGAAAATATTTCAGCTGTATAATTATCCTTATACAAACTCTTATACATGTCATAAATATCTATTATATTGACTTTTAGCATCTCTAAATTAAATGACTTCGCCAATCTAATAATAACATCATTAGATTTCCTTCCTTCCAACAAAGATAATAATGTTATTGAACATTTATATTTCAATCTTGCATACATCCATCTAGGAAATACTTCATTCTTTTTTCTCTCAGTATTAGGATCAATCGACTATTCATCTAATGCTTTCTTCTTCTTTCTTAATTCAATCTCCTCTAATCTTTCATCAAATCCTAACAAATTAGTAGCCATATCCAAAAAATTTGCTTAAAATAAAGCTTATTAATTTTCAAAACAAGGTCCTTAAACATATTCAGTTATTGTATCAAAACATTAAATCATACAATAGAAATACTTTGTCTTTTTTACGTTTAGATGCTCTCCCAACAGTTCAACAACATCAGTAAATAAATCATATGTATGATAATTCATCTATTAAAATCTCATATAATTTTATAATTCTGTATAATGACCTTCTACTAATAATTATAAAAATCTTAGAGTATTTTGTGTTTCTTCAGGCTCATCTTAAAAATTATACTTAACATCATCCTCATCTTCATCTTCCTTTTTTAATTCTGCTTTTTGATCTTCAAACCTTTCATGCAATCTTAAAAAGAACACTTCTGATGATGTAAAATTAACAAAGAAATTGTATACTGATTTTTAAACTTCCCTATTTCCACCTTCCATCATTTCAATTCCAAAACTCAATAAACTATTGTATAATAAATTATAACGATTTATATCTTTGTAATCTGACAATATTACCAATATTGTTGCCATAGCATTGTTACTATTCAAAAAGTTCTATCTATCTTCTCTTACTTACTATCGCATTTCTGCTTATTTCTCTTCGTCTTATTCAGTAGTATCTGTATCTTCCGATATTATTATATAATTGCTCAAAGCTCTTAATACTTACTTAATTGTCTATTCACAACCTGGTTGATTATGTCCTTTGCTTAAGAATGTGATCAATTTTTTAAAGATTTCAGTTTTATTTATGTGATCTTAGATCAAAGGATCTTTTGAATAAATACTTTCTACTTTCTCTAAGGCTTCAGAAAATATTTTTTATTCCTTTTTTATTTCTTCCAATAATTCTTTGGAGTTTAAAAATGTTTACATAAACATTTACCATAATTATTTCCATGTTTCATCTTCTGGAAGCTCTTATTGTTTATTCTTTTACTTATTAAAGTCCATATTCATTAACTTTGATGCTATATTAAATGTCATTTATTTTTTTTTATTTTTTCTTTTTTCTTCTTAAATTTACTCTTCTAATTTTAGTGCCTATTACTTCTCTTCTTCCTCTTTCTTCTACTTTTATAATAACTCTTCTTCGACTATATTATCACATAAAAAATATAATCTTAAATCTGTTTACTATTAAGTTAGTTTTAAAGAATTTAATTCTTGATTATTTTCAACTAAATCTCTCAATTTTTTCACTGAACCAAATAAATTCTCTATTTCTTAATGAACTTAAGCTTGATTCTAATGAACTAAATTCTAATCATTTTATTCTTTTTGGTATAATCTTAAAAATCCATTCATTAACGTGAAAAAATGTGTAAAAAAATACTCCTAATATTATGCACTTAACGGTAATTTAGTAAACTTTTCTATTCTAATTTTTTCGGCATTTACATAATCCTATAAATCAGTTATACATTTAAAGATTTCTTCTGCAATCTTCTCACTTTCTAAATAAGTATAATAAACGTATTTTAATAGTGGAACTTTTAATTAAGTAACTTAATATTTATCATATCTCGGATTCACTACATAAATATCATCATCGGTCATTCCATCTGGAGCACATAATATCTCAAGTGCATATTTTAATGATATTATAGTTCTTAATCTTGATTCATTTTATAACATTCCTTCTTTACCTATTGCACATGTATATAAAACTTCGATCAATGTTGAATGATATGAATAAGGTTCATCCTAATAATTTGGATTATCATTCTTAGCTGGAGTAAAATCAAACTCATGTTTTATTGACGATTAAGCCTAATTCTTTTCACCTACTTAAGCTTATCTATCTTTCAGCCAAAAGATACTACTCTTATAAGCTGGATCAAGAAGCATATTAAGTACCCCTTTTTGATTTGAAAGTATAAATTCCTTTTTGACTTTTTAAATCAAAATAAAGAATTCCAAAAATTTAGATTACCTTCCATTCGTTTTTATTAATTTTCGGATATTATCTATAACTGTACCTGGTTTCTCTATGCATATTCTCTTATTATCTCTGAATATTTCATTTATCAAATCCAATTATCCTAAACCCAATTCCATCTTCATCTACAATTTATTTAAATGTTCACTCAATAATAATTAATTAGTTGAGTTGTTGATAGTAAAGTTCTTCAATAATAGAAAGATATTTTTAAATAAATTTTAAATTTAATGTCTTGTATTTCCTTCAAATTGTTTCTCAGTGACTCCAATACAATCGGTAATTAATTATACACACATATCATGCACTTTTAAATTTCTCATTATAGATTATCTGAATTCATCAATATGATCTCTATTAGGAACCTCTACACGATTATCTACTAAAGTAGAATCCTTATATAATAAATTATTAATGAATTCAAAATATTCTATTGTCTATCTCAAAATCTATTCATTATCAGGATCAGTAGGATCCTTTATCCAAGTCTCAGATTCATCAATATTTTTAGCTAATTATCTCATTTTCTTTTTTAAATCACTAAATATCTTAATATTTTAACTATCAAATAATAATAATATCTTTGATACTAATTCAGCAAATTCCTCTCTTTAATTATAAAATCTTGTTAAAACATTGAGTATTTTTGTTTACATATCTAAAGATTAACTCATACAAAATAAATTAATTAAAGTAGGAAATATTTCAAATCCCAATATTGTATAAATATCAATCGCATCTATTTCTTTTGATTATTCTTGTACTTCGAAACTACTCTCTACCAATTAAGTTAAATCCAAATTAAATCGTATATTAAAATTATCGCTTTTAGGTTATCCTCTTTTATCAGCATCTGTTCCTGTTTTTAATATTGAAGGAATCAAAGATTTAATCTATTTTTTAATAGCATCTTAAAATTCTTATTCAATTTTCTTACGATCTGCTTCGGATGTTAAATTGAAAGGTTCATCCCTAAATAATTTTTGCTTAATTTTATTAGCATAATCTTTAAATTTCTATTTAAATTAATTTAAACAATAATCCATCTTTTAATCAAGATATTAATTCAATATATCACAAATTTCTAATTTTATTTATTAATCATCTTCTGAAGATTCTTATAAAAATTTTATTAATATTTTTTTTAGAACATCAGCTTACTTTAAAAATGATTCATTCATATTTAATGGTCCACTCTCAAATGCAATATTTTTTTATTTCTTTTTTTTATCCTTCCCAGCATCTTTATCTTCAATCAAAGAAAATACATTAATTAAACCACCAATCTTACTAAATATATTTATGGCATCATTAATCAATTATTATCCTCCTTAGTTAGCTCCTTTTTTATCCTCCGCTCTTTTTAATTATAAGATTTTTCTTGATTCCGGATATTTTGGATCAAATTCCAAAATAGTAAATAACTACTTTATGATACTAAAGAAATTCTCATTCTAAGCTTTTGTGTCCTCTGGACTATTACCTAATATAATTCTATATTTTCCAAAAGTAATCAATAATTTAAGAGTTCTTATCATTTCTAAAGTTAACTTATTATATGTCTTTGGACATTCAATTGAAATCTATTTAAGTGTTTCTCTCTATTTTGCTTCACCAGCTGTCATATCCCAAAATGAGGACATTTTATCAACATTTTCTCCGCAATTACTGATAAAATCAGATAATTTATTCTTAATTGATTATAGTTAATCATCACTTTAATTCTATCCACCCTCTTCATCATCAAATGTAACCAATTCATTTTCATTCCCAGTAATCACTACTTTACATAATTCTGGAAATATGATTTCTCTTCTAGGTTCCTAATCCAAATATACTTTATTCATCAATTTACAAATTATAGCTCTCATTTCAGGACTGATTAAATTTTCTTTATTTTATTCTTTATTTTACTCCTTAGTCCATAAATGGTCAATCAGTACATTATATTTAAGAAAATATTCAACAAATCTTTTCCAAGTATTATTTCTTGTATTACACATAGAAATGTAAAATTGCAACTGTTCAGTTACTAAAGATAATATTAATTTTGGTTTTAATTCTTAGGATGGAGTTTTTACTGTTTATTTTTTTAAGAAATTATTTAATTATTTTGATTTACCTATTTCATCACCATCTGCTTCTTGAAAATGTTATTTCTTCTTTTAAGTTTTCATGAAGAATTCTACGAAATTCTTTTCTTCTCCTTTTACAAATAATTTAATTTTCATATCTTACTCTTCAAATTTAATTAATACTTCATCCTTAAATACTTTATCTCTATCATATTAATCAATCAAACATTTGTAAATACCCTCTTAATTAACATTTAAACCTTTGCCTTTGTGTGTAGATGCAAACTACAAAAAAGAAATAATATCTCTCTTTTTTTCAGCCGTTGTAGATTTCTCTTTTAACAAATTTGTATAAAATTATAATAAATCCCATCTTTATTTTAATTAAAAATGAGATTCGTTTAAAATCTTCTTTATTATCTAATCATATAATCTTCTATAATCTTCAATTGTCAATTATTATTAAAATGCATTTGAATGATTAGCCATAACGATCTCTTACTCTTATTAAAATGATTAATGCATATCATCATCATCATTAACTTATTAATGTAATCTTAATAATAAATCTTCATGATCTCTAATGATTTAAACTATGCATTTCAAAGCATCATCAATATAGACACTTTATTATGCAAAAATTGGTATATATCTGGAGGCTTACTCTTAATTAATTATATTCTATTGACAAATACAATCAAGTAATTAATATATTAAAGAACATATTTTTTTTTTACTATTGTAATATTCTTTCTTAATTTAGGAATCACGATTCTTATTACTTTCATCTACTACTCTTCTTCTTATTTTATCCATTGATTCTGATTACTCTATTGATTTTAGAGTGTCTAAGGTTGATACATCAGGAAATGACACACATAAAATCTTAACTAATAATTCTATAAACTATTATTCCCTTAGAACATTCTATATAAAATGATTAATTTATCCGAACTCCTAATCAATGTATAAATAAGCAATCAATTTATTATGGCAGAATAATTATAATTCAGATAAACATTTACTTAATCTTTACATATGAACTACAAACCCTTTATAAGATTTCTAAAATTTTTCATCTTTTATATCAGCTGATAAAAATGAAACATCCATATATTATTATGCTCCTTTTATCGTCTTCAAACAAGAAAGTAAAAAGTTAGTCATTCTTACTTCATTAAAATTAGCTTTGGCAATTTTAAATACATATTCTTCTTTTTTTACCTTATTGAATGCTGGGACACTTTTTTTCTTCTCCTTTATTTCTTTATTTTCATCATCATTCTCTATAGATTCAGTTCTTAACCAAACTTAATCTTAACTCACATATGTAGAAGCTCTAAAATAACTGTCTTTCTATAAATATATCTAAGCTTTTTCCCTATTATAAGTAGTTAAAGTTGAAAAAATCAATTCAAAATGAAATAACGAAGCTTTCTAGTAATCCGAAACACTTGTTAATATAAAACGAGACTTTTCTTCTCCTTCTTTCTTTTCTTCAATAACTTTTAAATATTTCTTTGTCGTTAAATGTCTAAGTCTATAAGATGAAGATATCATAGGTGTCTCCCACTTTACTAATCCTCCTTACAACATGGATTCACTTTCAATAGTAAACAAACCATTTGAATTGCCAACAAATTTAGTATAATTAGCTGATTAAGTGCATTATTCAAAAAATATATGTAATTCAGATTTTTAATTTTAAGCTTATTATTTAATTTAATCTCTAATACCAATGAGATTAAGCTATTTTAAAATAGAATAAAATTAAATACATCTTATTCTGAATAATTAATCCATACTGTGTCTTAAATACTTAAAAATCCTTCTCTTTCATCCAAATATTCAGCAAAGATATTTACCTTCCATGGCGTCTTCTTTTCTGTTGATATGTTAACTTCTCTCTTCTCTTTCTGTGTGGATGATTTTGTATCAACTATTGTAAATAAATTAATTTCGATTACAAATCTTAGGTCTCGAAGCATGCAAATAAGGTTCTCCACCTATCTTCTTAGTCTAATCGACAGTAGAAACTATATGAACAATATCTTCATGATATATGTTTCCTGATCCTTCTTACTAAAATGTATAGCAAGGAGTTATTCTATAGCATGTTTCATCAGAATGTTCATCAATTAAACTTAACTTTAAATTGTTGCTTTCTATTTCTGACACATGATTTGAATCGTAATACAAATATTTATTTGAGTTGATATGTAATAATTAAATAGTTTAACCAAAAACAACAGGAGAACCTTTAAATTTTTCATACTACTCATGATTTAAAGTCGTTTCATCTTCCATTGCTTTTATGTTTTTAGGAATTTCCAATTAAGCATCTAAGTTTATTAAATATTTATTTTTTTACTTCTCATTTCAATTATTGAGAATTTCTTTATTTTTCCTTTCTCATCTTTCACCTTTAAAGCTTTCTAATATTCATTATTATAAAATGTAGGATAGATTTTAAATAAACAAGAAGAAATAGATGAAAACTTCAATACATCTTCCTTTTTTTTTAAAAGGATCTTATTCTTTGTATACCCATCAGCTGTTACTAGATATCTAATCATAAAATTGATTATTCTACTCTTATCCATTATCATCTTTGAATGTTAAATATACCAAGCATCCATAATGGAGTAGTTATTTATTTTAACCTTGGCCTGTCCTGTCCATTATAATTTTAATATTATTTATAATCAAAAGAATTTGAAATATATTTGCAAAAAGTAATAATCAAAATTCAAATATTAAATACCTTCATTAATACTTTACTATTTTCCCTCTTTATAACAATTATAATTTCTTATCTTCTAAATTAATCTCATGTTTTAGAGAAATGAAAGCTTAAAATTAATAATTCTAAAATATATAAAAAGTACTAGATAAAAAAAAGAATGGAATATTTATTGACAATCTATATTTTATATATATTTATTTATATGAATACTATTTATATTAGATTATACAAAATACACAAATCTTTCAATCTTTCTTTTTTTCTTTTTTACTCTTTTCTTTTTGGATTTATTTTTATTTTTATGGTTATTGTAATTGTAATTTAATCCACCAAACAAAGGATAGAATAGCAACTATTAACCAAGGCAACCAAATATAAATTGGAGTTGGTTCATCTTATAAATTACCACAATCAGGTAAGAATTTAATAGATATAAGTGTTTCAATAATAATTGTAAAATAGGTAAGATATCTCAATTAATATGATTAATTTGTATCTGTAATTGAATTATAAAGTTCTCTAAATGCTGAATGACCTAACATAAACCAAATTAAAAGCCTATACACTACCATCCAACATTTCGGAGGTACCCATAATTGATTCATCAAAAAGAAATTGTTCAAGAAGTTGCCTATAATTACGATAATTACTATAAGAATTGCTTCAAATTTCTTGGGATTTGTAAAGGTGTCTTTAGCAAACCAATTATATTATTAAAATTTGAATTTCTTGATAATGATCATTCCAACAATTATAGCAACAGTATTACTCAATAATACATCTAATAAAACATGATCCCACCAACATTCTCTAAAATGTGGAAGTTTATGTTACCATGATAATTCAATAATTTCATCTAATACAGACCAAAAGTTCAGAAACCAAAAGTCTCTTACTAGAAATGTAGCCAATAACCAATTAATTACATGACTCCAATAATAATGATCTAAATTGTCGACAATGTTAATCCACTCGAATTCACAATTATCATCATATGTATGCATATCCTTAGTTACAGGCTTACCTAATCTATTATCTCCTAAACTCATAAGCTACAATAATATAATTGATGTACATATCTACCATCTTTTTCGTTTTGAAATGATAAAAAGACCAAGATGGCTATAAATGTTGCTGATAACCATAATTATATTCTAAAAATGGCTCCATACTTATCACCAAAAGGATCACTAGGTTTTAAAGAACCTATCATAGCAATAAATAGCATGGCTGCCAATACACCTCTTTATGAATTAATTTCAAATCCTTCATCATTATTATATGCAAAATAAACAAGAGCAGTTGTGAATATCCAAAACATAAGTTTATGAAAATTCATTTGAATTAATTAAATTAATTATTCAATTTTTATGTCATTTGATCATCTTAACGATACTAACATAACAAATCAATCAGAAAAAGAACATGTAAATGAATTCTATGATTATCAAATTCGTAATATGTATGACAAAGAAAAATATATTAATCCACATGATATTGCTGGTTAACCAGGTTTAGTCACAAGCCAAGCTGTTGAATTGGAAAAGAAAAAAGTGTAATTCAGAATGGCAAATGAGATATATTTAAGAAAACATCCAGAATTATCTGTTATGCTCAGCATTTTCTTATTTAGAGTATTAGAAGAAAAACCAGATGATGTTTTAATGTATGCAGGAAAATTTTTTGATTAGTATTTCTTTCTTTTTTTTATATCTTTTTATAGGGAACATTTAGAACAAGTCATATTGATCTAGAAAAAGCACTATTTAGAAAATGGGAACGCAACTGCTTGAAATCTATTCAATATTAAATATTATTATTTTATATCAAATTTACTTATTATCCCTAATATTATATTGTTATAAATATTACAATCCTTTTTTATTTGTTTACCATATATTATTTGTACTCATTTTCCATTATTAATTATAAATTATGCATCAATAATTACCGCCAGAATAACTTGATAGACTAATATGTTTAGAAGCTAGAATACATAAGAAATCTAAAGAAGAAATCATTTAAGAACAATATCTATAAGTAGAGAAAAATAAATAAAATGATGAATATGATAATAATTAACCAAATACTGATTCCATTAAAAAGTTTGAAGACTTAAAATGCTCTTTTTAAACTAATAATTCCCCTGATAATATTGCTGTCTCTTAAGTTATGAGTCCTATACATAAAAAAACAAACTATATGACCAAAAATTCTTAGTAGAAAAAAAAGAAAAAATATAAAGAACCGTAATAAAAAGATGTAAATTTATTTATTTTAATTAGATTACATAATATTTATAAGCTTAAAAGAAACAACAAAAAGTTACAAAAGGTGAATAAAAGCTTATTGAATATACAATTTAAGATTCTCCATTCAAAAATAAGAATTCTCTACCAAATGATCCAGCCATCGAATAATAGTTAAAAGAAAAGCAAAACAAAATTGTTATATAAGAGATTCGTATAAAAGAGCTTGAAACTTTGAATATTGAATTAAAGGAGACAATTTCTGTATTTATTCAAGACTTAAATGAAGACTCTCACTGATTAACATTCAAAAATGCAAGAAGTAGTCAAATTATTAGCCATTGATAATGAAAAATTAAGAAAATAATAATTACTAATATAAATCAAAAATAATCGTTTTAGATTAGGGGAATTCATTCTATAAAGAGAGAAAATAAACGTAATTGATGTATGGGTAGATGGGTAGGAAATAAAAGATGCAAAAGAATAAGCAAAAAATTTAGAAAATTTAAAGATAGAATTAGAAAACAGAAAGAAAAATCCAAAAAACAAAGAAGAAACTGAAACCAGAGCAATCAATGTTAAATTAAATTTTATAGCTAAAGAAGAATAATAAATATTAGAAAAGTTAGAAAGATTAGAGATTGAAAAATTATTATATATTAAATAAATGAAAAGGATATATGAAGAGGAACATGCTAGGTTTACAAAAAATAATGATTATCCTATCATTGGATCAAGATATTAAGTATTGTCTCTTTTAGGAAAAGGAGGATTTAGTGAAGTATATAAGGTAATATAATCATAATTTATTAGGCATTTGATTTACAAGAATTTAAAGAAGTTGCATGCAAAATCCATTAATTAAATTCTAATTGGTCTGATCATGCAAAATAAAATTATATTAGACATGCAATTAGAGAAAATGGAGTTCATAAAGAACTTAATCATTAAAATATAGTAAAACTCTACGATTCTGTTGAAATTGATAAAAATTCATTTTGTTCTGTTTTAGAATTATGTGATGGACCAGATTTATCATATTACATTAAAAGATATAAGTAATTTCCAGAAAAAGAAGCGAAATTATTAATATCATCAATTATTTCAGCAATAAAATATCTAAATAATCATAAAAATAAAATTATTCATTATGATCTAAAACCATAAAATATATTGTTTCATTAAAATGATTTGAAAATTTCAGATTTTGGATTATGTAAAGTATTGGAAGATGATAATTCCAAATTGTAATTAACATCTTAAGGAGTAGGAACTTATTGGTATTTGCCTCCTGAATGTTTTCATATGGGAGATTAACCACCCAATATTTCAAGCAAAGTTGATATTTGGAGTGTAGGGGTAATATTTTTTGAAATGCTTTTTGGATAAAAACCTTTTGGACAAGGATTAAGTTAGGAAAAGATATTAAAAGAATAAGTAATTGTATACAGTATTCGTAGATTATAATAAAATCTCAAACAGTATCATTTCCACAAAAACCTATTATTTCAAATGAATGTAAAGAATTTATTAGAGGATGTTTAGCTTATAATTAAGTAGATAGATTAGATGTTTATTAAGCTTCTAATCATCCATACTTTCTTAAAAAACAGAATTGATTATATTAATTAAATTAATATAGAAATATTATCTTCCTAATAAATATAAGATTTAAAAAACTAATTCACATCTGTTTCATAAAGAGATTTTTATCAATATTAATAATAATACATATATATTTATTAATTCCCTTTTATAGTAGAAATTATTGTTATTATGATTTTACAATTAATTAATTATCCAGTTGAAGGAACTTTAGAGTAAGAGTAATCGAAATCTCCTAAGAGAAGAGGAATTTTAATTAAGCACTTTCGTTATCCTGTGAAGATTTAAACTAACAATTTGATTAATCCTCTACGATCTCCAAAAATCTAATCTAGTAAAAGTAGTACTAGACATAATGAAATCACATGGTTTAGTGATAATAATTAAATAAGAGAACATAATCAAACATTTTATTAAACAAATAGCTTTAAACCTTACTTTAAGTTAAGTGGTGAATAAAAAAATAGATTTGCAATAATAAAAAAAGTTTTTAAAAAAGAAGATTAGAAAGATTGTCTATTTTTAGAAAGGAAGCTGAGTTTATTAAAATTTAATTTTAAAGAAAAAGAGAAGGAAAGAGATGACAGTTAAAAAGTATCAATTGATACTTCACAAATTAAAATACCTTAAACAGCTTAATCAACTCGTAAAAGACAATATTTAAATAAAAATAAACCTTAATTATTTCAGAATAAAATAAATAGAAGATTTAATAGTGACAGTGATTTATAAGATCATAAACCTAATCGAAAACAAATAATTTCATATTCAATTAGACCTAATACTCATAATTATGATCAAGATCATTAAGAATTTGCTCAAAGCATCTTAAATCAATATTTGAAAAAAAGTTTGTAAGATTATTGATAGTGTAAAAAATTCTTTAACTAAATATTTTTTCAATCAGCTTTTGTTTCATACTTTGTTGCATTTGGATCAAAATAATATTTTATATGAGCATGTGGTGAAGTACCGTTTGCATTTTCTAAAAATATATGCAAATGTCCTTCAGTATCTAAAAGTACCTCACTTTCAACAATTCCACCTTTACATAATATATAAATTCAACATACCTTTTTCTAAAGGTTCACATTCTATAATTTCTTTCTTCTCCCAATCTACCTTTAAAACTTTTTAACTTTCTTTAGCATACATAGTTAATCCCCCTATAAGTAAAGCTAAGTTCTTTTTAACTCGCACTGCCATAAATCTTCTTAAAGGTAAAGGTAATTTCAAACTACATTTTTCCCATCTATTCTCATTTATTAAATATCTTTCTATTGTATCAAGTGTTCCGTCTTCTTTATTATATCCTCCAAATAATATAATTTCATTATCATTAATTCTACAAGTTGCAGCTTGACTTTTTGGTTACTTTAATTCAGATAATTAAACCCATTTCTCCGCTATCAAATCGTAATACATCACTGATGATAATTGTATTTTATGTTGTTCATTATATCCTCCAATACAATAAATCTTATGATTATAATAAAGACAAGAACAAAAAAATCTATTCATAGGAATTTAATATTTCATTAATTCTAATCTATCATTCTAAAAAACTCTAAAATTAGATTCTTATAATCCTCCTATTAAATAAAATGCTTTTTTATCAGGCACAAATAGAGTAGTAAATTATCTATCTAGTTCTATATCTAATTTTGCAATCTAGTGCCATTTTTATTTTGTTATTGAAAATTTGCTTATTGTTTTACCACCAAATTCAAACCATAAACAGGAATCATTCAAAATTAATGTAGAATCTTTATAAAACAGAGATTAAGATATGACAGGCTATTTCACTATTTAAACTTATTAAGACTATGTCTATTACTAAAATTATTATTATCTTGGTTATTCTCTTAATGGTTGCTTTGTCTTTTGAGATTATTCAATTACTTAAGAAGAACCTATATTCTTCATATGTTAAGTAATAACATTTTTAAACTACACTTCTGCTTCTTATTATGTTCTATAAGGAGGTCCTCTTTTTAACATTGTGTTATAATGTTAATTGTACAATAAAATGTATTCATTTGTTGTAACATTCTCAGATGACTTACCTGTATTATATTTCTCTTCATGCTCTATAAATAATTACTCTATCTCCACATAAGAAGGTCTCTAAGCTTCTTCAAAAATTAACATTAATTTTATTATTGACACATAAGCTGGACTATACTTTTATTCTAATGAAGCCAAATTTTATAAAATTAATTATTCTCCTTCATTTGATTAAGTATTATTGAAACCTGTTACTTCCTACATTGCACTCATCTAATACATAACTAAACCAGTCGAAAATACATCTGACTTATAAATGTTATGTTCGACATATCGACTATTTCCATCTACAACGTGTGCCTTCCATAAAATAGGAGATAAATATTGAGGTGTTCCTCTAATAGTAGCCATTGTATATGTATTTTTCGCTTCATTATTTAAATCAAAAAAATAATCCTTGCTTTCACCAAAATCAATCAACTTCAATTCACCATTAGAAATCACAAATAAGTTAGCTGGTTTTATATCTCTATGGCAGATTCCTTTTTATTATAAATAGGAACAAGTAGAAATAATACTAAATAACATAGTTACCAATTCATTTTCTTTCCAAAATTAAGTAGGTTTCTTTCTTTTTCTATAAAGGTTTTCTAAATTTGTGTTATGATCCATGAATCTATATTAATAAATCTTATTCGTACTCTGTTATGATTCCCAAACGAAAAGCATTATAAAGAGTTTCAGCAAAATAGTATCCATAAAACCGAATTACATTACCACAATTTTAAACTTTGCTGAGTTAGACTGCTTCTTCTTTATATTCATTTAATTTCTCTAAATTAGTTGCTTCAATCTCTTTTAAAGCATAAGTCTTATTAGTTTGTATGTGTTGTACTCGATAAATTTTAGTATGCTTCTTACCCTAACCTAGCAATTCTAACTTTTTGAAATCCTATTTTCTGAACATTGACTGTTTATTATATTTTAATTAATTTATACAAATTTTCTTTACTATATTACCCTACGAATTCGATCTTTATTTTAAATTTTACATGTTCTATAGTAAGTCCTTTCTGATTATAATATCAAAGAACAATTTTAAGATCACTCTTATTTTTTTGTAAATTAAATAGAAAAAATATTTTTTTACTTTATAAAATAACAAATAAGTATTGAAATTGATTTATTTAAATATTTTAAAGAGCTGAATCGTAAGAACTAAAGCAAATTCAAAAAATACTTAGAATAACTCTAAAAATGAACAAATCTTTCTTTAAATACATTAAAAGAAGGCATCCTGGATTATGATTCTATAATATAAAAAGCTGTTAAGTTGAATTAAATATAAAGAAGAATAAATTATAAAAATACTTACGAGATTAATAAATAAAACTTATAATAATTTTATTATTATATATACTCTACAATTCTGTAACCTATTTGTATAAAGTATTAATTTAAATTATGGAATTATGTGTAAAGAATTAGTTGAATGGATAAGATAAAAATAAGAGATGGTGTGTTGGATCTGCTGAAGTGTTTCATTATTTTATGATTAAAGCAAATAGAATTTAGTTTTGCTAAGCATTTCTTTGGGCTTGCAATTATTTAAACTATTATGCGTCTTTTAAATGTATGTAAAGCTTATTATTAATAACAAATACAATAAGGCTTTTTACTTTTGAAAGTGACCCTATCCTATAACTACATTTTTGATACCTCTGATAGTTACATACACATGCCTATTTATTATGATTTTCATGAATAAAATTGCTGTAAAATATCTTCTCAAAGATATGGTATTAGAAATTATTCCAATTTGGTAAGATTTTTTTCATTGGATTTTGAGTTTATTAGTTATTGTAGGATATGGACTGATTGTATTTTATGGATTTTGGGAAATTGTTTTTTGTGGAAAAGGGTTTGCACTCACAAACCTTCTAAAAAGTAAATCCTTGATAATACTGTCTAACGTACAGTAGGGACTGAAATAGTGATATCAGTTGAAAATGATTAGAAGTGATATTTTTATATTAGTAATAATTATGATTTACAATAATCAATTAGATATATCATTTATTTGACATTGTAAATACAGTTTTTCTACAAATTTATCAATACATCATTCATAATTAATTTTGCTTGGGATTAATCAAAATAAATTATCATTTTTTGTAAAAAATACATTATGTAAATATCTTAATAAATAAAAGA
Source organism: Paramecium sexaurelia (assembly GCA_000733375.1). Taxonomy (NCBI): domain Eukaryota; phylum Ciliophora; class Oligohymenophorea; order Peniculida; family Parameciidae; genus Paramecium; species Paramecium sexaurelia. Next base: position 14,035 of record JPFM01000007.1, on the reverse strand, counting down.
CTTTCTAAACAAATGAATAAAATAACATTGTCAACATGATTTTTATAATTGTATTAATCAAAACTTATCATAAAACATTTAATGTTATAGTTCTAACATAATCTACTTTATGATGTAATATCTATTACTTAAAACTATCATTGTATCAATATTAATTTGATAAGTATTATAACAAAGCTTAATATTTATAACCATTATTTTAATTTTAATTCATAATTTATAAAATAATACTTTAAACGTTTTGCAAATTATAAATGATATTAATCATATCATTTTTTTTAATTCTTTTTTAAAATTTTGGTTTTAACTTATTCGTTAACAAATCATTGCTTTCCTATTTAAATTTAATCTTAATAATATTAAATTCTTAATACTCTACTAAAGAATTTGCTAAAGCCTAAAAAAATAACTAATGTTTATCTTAATAATATTGCTAATGATTTTTAATTTATAAAATTGCATCTTCCCAATTTCGAATATTATCTAAAAATCTCCCTTATTATTGTAAAGCTTTACCTAATATTTAAGTAATCAAAATATTCTTACCTTTAGTGTTATAAAAATAGTAAATTGAATTGTAATTAAAACCATAAGAAGCCTTTGTTTGATCACTATCTATTTCAAAATTTAAAACTTAATCTATAATATATTTACTACTTCTTTATTAAATTCCATAATCGATACATTCAATAATCTCATCAAATTTCTTCAACTTATATAACAATTAGACTAACTTTTTCTATATAAATTTACTTTTGCCTTCGTAAAATTACAAGTTAGTTTTATTTTTATGAATTCCAATATCCCATTAATCAAAAGCATCTTAAATTTTATTCTATTTTTCTAAAGCTTATTCTAAATAGTTAAAATGAATTCAAACATAATTGATGATAATAAAAAACAGTATTTGGTTTTTTTTATATTGCATCTTCCCAACATTCAATTATTTCTTGAAACTTTTGTTATTTCTCTAAAGCTTCACCTAATCTTATTTTAAGATATAATTACATTTTCTAAAATAATATAATTATTAATTATAAGGGTTGCTATCTATTCCTAATTGCCAAATCATAATTATTTCATAAAAATAGGCTTTTTGTTCTAACGCTTTTGCTTTTCTTTATATATTCATTTTTACTTAATTAAACATAAAATTAGTATTGATACTATTAACTATTAGCTTCTGTATGCCAGAAATCTTTGATCTCTTAATATTTTCCTTACTTAACTAATGCTAAAACTAAATTATTATAATTTGAATCACTTTTTTCATAAATAGCCCATTAAGAATTTTTATTCTTTGAAATTGAATCATCCCAACATTGAATAATTTCTTCATATCTTTATAGTAGTTCTAATGATTTAACTAATAAAATCAGATTTCAAAATACCCTTTTCATAGTAGTAAAATTTATTATAAGGATTCTATTCTATTTTCTCTTACCAAAAATCTTAAATTTATTTTTAATTGCCTTATCTTTTTAATGCAAAAGCTAAATATAAAGAATAATACTTTTCTATAAATAGAAATTAAGATTAGAAGAATTTTTTTCAATTCCTTAATCCCAACATTTTATAATTTCATCCAATTTACCTAATCTTTCTAAAAACTGTGCTATAAACTAATATTAATAATTTTACCTTTTTATAAATAAAAGTAAATTTCATTTTGGTTCTAATTTATCAAATCATCCCAATATTTAATTATTTCATCTTCTTTGACTTGAGTTTCTAGAACATTTGCTGGATATTTTTTAATAAAAATCAGAAACCTTTTTCTAAGTAATAAGCCTTTTATTTAGGATCATTTTAAATCGCATAATCCCAATTATCTAGTATTTCTTTAAATTTCCCTTGTTTTTCTAAAGTTATTGCTATATTGTAATTAAAATTGATTAATTATTACCCTTTTTCTTATAAAATCCAAATTTATTTTTATTAAATTAAATTCCTTGGGTCCAACAATTGATAGCATCTTCAAATTTATTAATTTTTTCTAAGTATAGACCTAATAATAAATATGTTATGAAATTACTATATTCTATATAAAATGAAATCTTTGAAGGATTGGTTTTTATCCCAAAACTCCACAAATCTATGATTTCCTAGAATCTATCCTTTTTTTCTAGTAAGGTTGCTAAATATTGCAGTAATCTTACCCAAATTTTTATAAATAAATATGTTATATTGCTAAGTACTTAAAATTTATCTTAAAAACTCTATTGCTTCATTTTCCTTCCCTTCTTAATTTAGTGATTAAACTTAAACTAAAAATTTCCATTTGTTTTTAATCACTTCTTTTTTTAGAGGCAACTATCTGTTTACTTTCTTATTTCGCATAAAGAATTGAAATTAATAAAAGAAATTAATTATTAATATTAAAATATATAAATGAATATATTTTTAAGAGAAACATTTAAAGCTTTTAAATAATATGATTATGTTTAAGTGCTTTTAATATAAATTTCTTAAAACTCAAGAGCTATAATACTTTTTATTTATAAATTAGACGAACTCATTATAACAAGTTTCAAAATTATCATTAACAATAAAATGATAAAATTAAAAAGTTCTTGCTTTTTAGATCTCAATTTCTGCATTTCTGATTCTTTTTTCAATGATTTCTTGAGTTTCTGTTTTTCTTCCAATTAATCTATCTCTTAAACTGTTAATAGATGGTGGTAAAATAAATATATTTTCACATTAGTTTTTTAATTAATTATTTATTTTCTCAGCACCTTGAACATCAATTTCTATGAGAGGAATTTTATTGGTTTTAATTATATCATTTATTTAGCTTTTGGAAGTACCATAAAGATTTCCATGTACTTCACAAACTTCTAAAAATGCCTCTTTTTTTATTTATTCATCAAATACTTCTTTTTCTACAAAGAAGTAGTTAATTCCATTTTTTTCATTTGGTCTAGGTTTTCTGGTAGTTAAACTAACACTATAAACAAAGTCCTAGTTATTTTATAATAATTTAGTGACTAAGGATCCCTTTTTTAAAACTATAATTTACTTTTCCAACTCCACTAGGTCCAGAAACTATTAAAGGTTTAATTGTGGAGAAAAAATAAATTGCTTTCATAAGAATTAATAATTAATTTTATTTTAGAACAAAATAATTTCTTTGATTTATGAACATTTTTCAAGTCCAATATTAATCATTATTGAGATGATGCTTCATCATTTAATAAACAACTTATGGTTAATCTAAAACAGCAGCATGACCAGCATTATATATAGTAACAGTTGTGAATTTTTCTGCTTTTTTGAAATTACCAACTGTTTTTCCACCTTCCCTAAATATAGATTTTTAAGCTGATTTCCATTCATAAATCTATTATGACTTTAAACTTGATATCCAATTATACGTCCCAGCAATATTTATCGTTGCATCCATTTATCCATCATAGAGCAGAACCGTCCCTTTATTAAGTAATTCTTCAATATTTTTAGTCAAGTCAAAAGAGAAATCTGATTCCATTTGTTATTTTACTTATTAATTACAAACTTCTGTGATAGTATTTGAGATTCCAAATTAATCTTTATATTTAGACATAAAGTTAATCCAATCGTTTGATCTTTTTACTTCATGTTTTAATTAAATATTTGTTAGATCTGTTTTAACAAGATTTTCTAATTTATTAGAATATTATATAAAAGCTTCACCTGCTTATCTATCTTAATACTTTAAGATCATTTATTAAATTTATAATTCTTCTTTTTTTGAAACCTTATTAAATTCATTACTTAAATAACCATTCACATATAAATACTATGATACAGATGATAATTGATTTAACAAGCTTTATAAACCATTTCCAATAATTATTCCTTTATAATTAAACTTGATATCATTAGCAAGCAAATTTGTAGAAAATTAAAGAGCAAAATGACCTGTATAACTGAAACCAGTTAAATAAGTTTATGCTTATGTAAATTCAGGATGAATTTTGAAAAATTCAACCATAAATTCTACAAAATAGGTTGAAGCTTATTATGTAGAACTAATTTAGATATCTGCTTAACTAAAACCAGTTCCAAAAGGCTAATCAATAAATAAAATAGAAGCAAAATCATTCCAACTATTACTTTTTTTTTCAATAGTAAAATCAGCTTCAGATTTTGTAATATGGAATGGGCCAATTAGTTCATATAATGCACTTTATGATGAGCATCCAGGACCTCCTTAAAGCCAAATAAGAAATATGTTATCTTTTGTAATTGTTTACTCATTAAATCCCTTCTAATAGACTAATTGATAAAACATATTATTCTTTTCTTTTGATAATCCTGTGGCTTATCCACTTTCAATATCAAAATCGACCACTAAATATTTGCTATATATATCTATAAGTTTGTAAATGATTTGATATACCTTTCAAAGATTTTTTTGTTATAGCTGCTTATGTAAAACAAATAACAAAATAAAAAAACATTAAATAATTGAGTAAACCTTAACGAACATTATCGATATGCTTATAAAATGATCTAATTTAGAAAAAAAACCAAATAAATCAGCATTTCTATTTTAATGATATAAGGATATAGAAAAATTAAATACTTTGTTTTCTTTTACTAAAATTGTATCTGAAAATATATCAGAAAATCAAAATACAGATATAAAGCTGATTCTTCAAAAGGAGGAGTAAAATATAGAATTTTTCGGTAATTAAATTTAAGAGAATTTCATATAATAAATACTCTCTCTATGAATTTTGTTTTATATATAAAAACGATATAAATAAAAATAAATGGCAGATAAAGGAGGAGCAAAAGCTGGAGCAGCAGGAGGAGAAGAAGGAAAAGAAGGTGAAGATAAAGAGCCAGAGAAAGGATGTTGCGATAAATATGCTGAATGCTTAGTTGTCACCGGAAAAGTACATTATAGATTTAATAATTCAGGCTGTATATTCTTGCTGTTTAGCAATATGTACATGCATACGAGAATGTTTAGCATTCATATGGTACCCATGCAAAGAAAGATGCTGTGGATGTCTTGATAATTGTGATAAACATTACAATTAATGGAAAGATGAAGGATTTACAGATGTATGAAAATTTGAGTGCTGCAGATTTTGTATTTATAATTAAATTTCTCTTAAAGTTCTATTTAATATTCTATGATTACAAAAAACATGAAAAATTGAAATATTATATTAAAAAATTTAGTTTTGAAAATGGCTAATGTTCTTCTAACCTTTTTTGAACGATAATTTAAGCAGCTTAATTATCTCCTTAATGTAAAGTATTATCTTCCTTTTTAAAGCTTTGAATAATTGCGAGAGCTAAAACATAGTCATCATTTTGTGTATTTTATTTACTTTGTAAAACTTTTATATTTATCTTAAAGTTCTTCACAAATGCAATTTTGGATTCAATTTTCCAATATTTATCTAAATTTAAAGCAGGATATTTTATGATTAATATTTAACTATGAATTGAAATATTAGAAATTTTATTGTATAAAATTATAAAAATTTGATTTATAGATTGCTAAAATTAATTATTAAAATAGAAATTACTATTATTAGCTAAATTATCTCTCTATTCTGTTTATTAATGAAGGCATTATTTTGCCAAATTATTTTCGAGGAATTTTTCTCAACCACTTCATATCCTTTTGATGATTTAGAAAATTTATATTACAATAAAAAATCTCATAAATTCATGAATATATCTCTCATGCAACAGTTCAGATATCATAAATAATAATAATGATGACTTTTTCTACCATATTTTATAAAATTATCTATTTTTACTTCTTAGCTTTTGTATTTATAAAAATTTGTATTCTTTTAAATATTTTAATCCAGATAATCTTAAATATATTTTTATACATTCATATTATTTGTAGAAAAAAAATTTAAAATTTCTTAGATATTCTTGATAGGTAAAAACATTTCTTATAAAACTATTAATAAATTTTTCTTTACTTATAATTCTATTATTGAAATTAATTTTAAGGCAGGATTAACCATTATTTTTTGCTTTATTATTTAGTATCTGTAAGAAATTAACAATTTATAATTTTGAAATCTCTTTGTTTGCTTTTGAAATTAATTACTTACTTAATACAATTGATAAAGCAAAAGTGAAATAAATATTAAATTTTCAACAATCAAAATTTATGCATTTCTGCGCAAATTATACAAAAAAAATACTAAGAGCTACAGCAGAATAATAGCGAGATTAGGATAATTGACAATAATATTTTTTTACTTGAGTTTTCATCTTATTATACTGAATGAAGATTTATCAATCGTTTATTATCAGATTAATTTAAAGAATCATATTCGACTAGGTTTAAATTATATTAATTGATGAAAATCAGTTCTATTATGATTGTCGTAAAACGAGTAGGTCTAAACGTTTTTCAAATTATTCAAAAAAGCAGCCTATAAAACATAAAACATGATAATCAATCTATTAAAAGTAAAGGTAGTTAAATTATCTACTAACAATTACAGAAAATAGTAATACTACATCAGTTTAAACTGTTTTTAAAGACTTATGAAATATAATTTTCAGTTAGCTTATACAATGATAAAATCAGACAATGGAAAATAATCATTATTCATTTTAAAATATCTAACAATGTTTAAATGTACAAATTAGTATTATCAAATCATAAATTTTCAATTAATCTTGGCCACATATATGGAAGTCTAGATTCCAAATCCCATTATAACAGATAATTAATTAATGAAAACATTACATTTTCAAGATTAAACATTCATCTAACCTTACTATACTCCGAGAGGAGACTCTTATAGATATGATTATCATAAATAATAAACATAGTAACTTTTGAATAAGGTTAAAAGACATCTATAAAAATGTGACTCAACTAGATATAGAAGTGACAGAAGATCTCCGGTCGATGTTAAATATTTAGATAATCAATTAAGAGATGAAGTCAAAGAAGATTACGTAGAATAAAATGCAGATTAAGAATTTAAAATACTAAATGGAACATGTTTAAAAGAAATGTTAGCATATAACAACATACAAGATGTACGTAAATATGATGAAGAAATTAAGTTTGAATAAACCATGATGCCAAAATAACGTAAATTAAAGAAATTATAATCAACTATATTGGTTACTAAATTAGTAAGGGCTAAAGGTATAGATAAGAAGTCAATCCAGTAAATTGATAAAGAAAAATTAGAAGAATTCATGTCAATTCATAAGGATTTAATAAAAACAGAAAAAAAAACTAAACAACATAAACTAAAACTTCCTAATATCCCTGAAGCATCTTCTAGAAGAATTTAGAGAGCAACCATAACAACTTTAAGAGAATTTAAATAAAATTTATCAGAGATCGATTGTTCCCCTTTGGTTAAAAGACAAACTTCATTGACATTAATATCAGAGACAAAGATTCCTATAATGAGGTAGGGCGAATCAAAAAAATCTATTGGTTTATTAATTGATAGAATAAATGAGGAAAAAACAGCAATAATTGAATAGAAGAAAGACATCAAAACATCAATAGCAAAAGTATAGAAACATTTTGATAAAATAGATATCTTTAGTAAATTAGATAGACAGGAAAAATTTAATTATTTAAAATTCGAATAAAGAATTTTTGGTAAAGGAAAACATAAGAGATACTTTTGAAATAATTCATTATATTGTTCACAGCTTTTTTTAAAAATTAATAATTGATAATTCTTATATACTTTATAAATAAATGGTATTTAGCACATTTATCTAAGAAATTTTATTTATAGCTAATAAACACAAGATTATCTCAATATTGAAAGAATTATTATTATTGAAAATGTAAATGAAGTGTTTGAATTATTAAAATGTATTATTTGAATATTAGATGTTAATAAACAATTTGATAAATAATAGCGTTTAATGGGGATTAATATAACTTCAAAGCATTATTTTTTGAGAGATATTTATGAAGTTTGCATCATTCCCATAATAAAAATAAATTAAATAATCTATTAAACACATAAAAAGCAATTTCAATTAATAATCCTAATATAGTGTTCCTTATTATATTTTGCTTTTAATATTTTGAGTTATTAATTCAATAATGATTGACAAAATATTTGATAATTGTTAGGAAATTTTTTGGATTTTAATTGATTTGGATTTCATATTAATGCACCATTATTTGTTTCAAGTTAATTTTTTCAATCGACATGCCTATTTAATTTATGATTGAAACACTTTGGATAAATTAATTAAAATCAATAATTATGAAATATATTATTATTTATTATTTAATTTAATTGGATAAAATTGTTTCAAAATAATTATTTGGGTATTCGAGAACATTATTCATCTTTGTCAAAAATTTTTTGAATCTTAAAATTAAATGAGATAAAATAATTTACTCTTAATGAAAAATGAGATGTAGATTTAAGAAAAATTCAGAGTAGCTTAAAAAAAAATCTGAAATTAAGATTTCTATTATTAAATATACTTCCTCAATAGAAATTCAAATCTACTCCTACAGAGCATAAAGTCGTGTCACCAACATATTATTTGATTGAAGGTTTAGTCCATCCACCCAAAGCATATTTGGCATAATCACTGAAGGAAGGATTATTGTCATAATGTGCATACCAAAGAGGATGAGAAGTAAATTTGGCACATGCTGAAGCTGATCCCATAATAGTAGACCATTAATATTAGGATGCATAAATTCCTACTAATCTCTTTTTTGCAGTAAATGCATTAACAAGATCTTATAAAAATTAGCAATTTCCTGTATGATCAGAACTGCTCCATCCACATCCTGTGCTAGGATTAGATTCGACATCAATCCATACAGTTCCATATTCTGAACCGAATACATTATCAAACTCAGTCACTTAAGCAGAAGCAGTCTTTTCTAAAATATTAAATTAAAATTATTACTTCCTTTACAAGGGAAAAAATATGCATCACCAATCAAGCCTGCAGCTTTGGCATTCTTAAGATTTTAATGGCCCACTGAGTCTACTTCACCATAACTCTTATATCCTCTGACAATAGCAAAAGTATAGCCAGCATTTTTCACACAAGAAAAGTTATTGAATGAAGCACTCAAATCTATACCTTTGGTGGCCAAAGTTGTGGATATTGAAGCCAAAATTAATAATACAACCAAGCAGGATGCTTTCATTTTTGCAATATATTTAATAATTAACAAACTTTCACAATTTAGTTAAATAGAGAAATTATATGACATCATTTGATCTATAAATTAAAAAAAAAAAGAAAATAAATGTTTATGAAATCACATAAGTTAATGTATTTGCTCTCTTATTAATTTTGATTCAATACTCATCTAATTTTACTAAATTTATATATTCTTTTTTATTAATTCTATTAATTATGCATCTATGCTTAAAGTTTTACTTTTAATATTGAAATTTAAACATTATGATAGGTTAAAAAATAGCAATAATAAAACTTGAAATTATTTATTAGAATTCTGACCTGCTTTTGAATTTAAATACAAAATTAGATAATTTACAAGTAATTTAAGTTCTAGTAAATCTTAATTAGTAAAAGTTTGTTTATTTTAAGCATAATTAATTTATTCCTTCTGTAATTAACTAAAGTATTTATTTTCACTTCACGATTAGGTATAAGTTCTTATTAATTACTTAAACCAAATAATTGCTTAATTCTAATCTTTAAGTGTTTAATTTTAATTTTAAAAGCTGCTTCTTTCTCTTTCTTTTCCTATTTTATTTGGATTTTAATTTAGTTTTTCTTTTAAAATCAATACAACTTGTTTACTATTTTGCTTTTCCTTATCTGGAGTCTTAATTTCATATTTTTAGTAAAATCAATTGTAAGGGAAGTAGATTTGCTAAAACTCCTATTATGTTTATTAATCTATTAAAATAATGATTCAATACTTTATTCTATTTGTAACATTAGTAATGAGTACTTTGATTGATTTTAATTACAATTATCCCTTTGAGTTGCAATTTAATAATTCTCTTTCGCAGTAACAGAGTTAAATAAATCATCCCAACTCCTTCTTTTCTCTTCTATAATGTATAAACAACCTAAAATGAGTTTCTTTTTATTTTCTGAAACTTTTGGATAGAAAAAAGATAAGAGGTAAATAATAAATAGTAATATATTAATTTAGAATCCAATTTATTCGTTAGTTCTACAAGATTTTGAGAATGCCAAGGAGTCATCACTATTTGAATTTCTGATGCCATTAATTGGTTGGGATTATCTGTTTCAAGTAATTTTTGCCAATTACTTTTAGTGCAACACTATTATCGAATGAGTAAAAATGCATGTGTGCTATCATATATATTTTTGCCAGGGTATACTGTGCCATAAGTACCTTTGCCTAATTTGGCATGGAAGCTGAACTAGTATTTCTAATTTTTTTTATCAGGAGGGTAACTGAGATGTTACATTTTGTATTTTGAAATATTTATTAATGTTTAGAATTATAGTAAAATTTAAAATTTATGGTTAAATTAGTTTGATTGAATTATCTATTGGTTTACTTAATACTTAGTAATTGACGTTACAGTTTATTTTTTAGAATACTTCTCAAATTCTATAACTTTAAAGTAGTAATATGTCAATGTTTGAAAACTTATATGTAATAATCTTTTAACTTAATTTCTTTTTAAAATTTACTACAATTATTAAAAAAAACAAAAAAATAAGAGTCAGACGCATCTATTCGTAAAGTATAAAGGATTGAAATGATAAATTAAAGAAAAAGAAATAGTTTCATTTTCATTTTGAATTCAGCCTAAATTTAGATCAAAAGCAAATTTATGAAATTTAATACTCTTTTCAAAACTAAAAATAATAGTTAATGCTTATGCTTTTAGTTAAAATAAATTGTCATTATATTTATGATGTTAATTTAGGCAGCAAAATACTTGTTAGTTGACTTGCAAATGATTACGATCCTTAATAGTTTATAACATAAAACTATTCATTTTAATTAATCGAAAATATGATAGCAAAATTGCTAAATCTTGACACAATAATATTTCATTATTACTATTATTAAACCCATTGAAGGAAATAATATATATTTTTGATTACATTTTTATATCTAAAATATGTTTGATTTATTTTTTAAGCAATGTATTTTCCATTTCATTTATCTGCTAAAATATATTTAATTATTATTTTTTATTCATTCAATTTTATTATATCTAATAAAAATATTAATACACAAAACAAATTTAGATTTAAATAATTCTCTATATTTAAATTTGTCATAACAATTTTAATTCAAAAATCACTAACAAACATTTATAAATCCTATCTTAAATTCATTAATATTCAAATTTTCCAATTCAAATAACTCTCCTCTATCTTTCAAATAATCGAATACCTAGTATTTCCTCACAAAATTTTGCATTAATGAAACCCCTTATCATACTTGTTTTTCAAGTTCCTAAATAACATTAAATAATATGAGTTTACCATATAAAATCAAGAGTTATATGGTAACCATTTTAATCAACTTAGAAAAGTAATAGAAATTTAATTAAAAATAACATATGAATTGCCCTTTTCATGCTAATAATTTAATATCCCTTATCTGCATCTCCCCACACAAATGTTAAAGAAAGCTTTGTGTTCGATGTCAGGATATACATAGTGAAAAGGCAGCAATTTCGATTGAGTATTTTTTGGAATTAGTTATTGAGAAAATTTAAGGTTATAAGATAGCTGAATAGAAATCAAATCAGACCAAACAGCTGAAGGAATTTAAATAATTTATCTCAACAGCTCAAAGTATTATTAAGAAATTGTTGGAAGAATTATCCTCATCAATTAAAAAGATTGTTGAGTATATTTAATAAGAAGATGAATACTACCTTGAACTTATCAATAAAACTCCTTATTTAGCCGAATCCTCACCCATAGATTTAGATAAAGTAGTTTAAATCTTAAATGGAAAAATTTTGGATGATTGGGATGCTTAAAAAAAATCTTATTCAAATTTTATATTAAATATTTAGAACCAAATAGAATAAGAAATTAACATTTTTCGTTAAAAGGTTAATAAGTAATTAATTCAACATACATTTCTTTAGAATTTAGCAATCTGTGTTTTTATGGAATGGAGAGAGAAAAGAAATTAAAAGTTTTAATTGGGACAATTCTTAAAAGATGTTCTCAAGAACTTAATTTTCTAAAACTTTAACAAATAAACAGGAAATAAAATATATCAAAGATGGAGAAATATTAAGAATGTATTTTCTTTTTAAATTTATATTCATAGCGATAAGATCAAAGATATTTCAATTCAACCGCAAGTGATGAATAACTTAGAATAAATAAAATACCTAAATTGGTTTGGAAATTATAATTAGAGTAATTACAAGATTGGTAGATGGAATGTTAAATGGAAAGATGAAATTTTGGATGTTGGAGGTGAGTATGTAGATAGCAGAAAGTAAGGGCAATGGAAAGATTTAATTGAGAATTATTGGAAGTAAAATCTTTAAGAGATAAAAATAGTAAAGCTTAGGTGTATGAAATCGGGAAATATGAAAATAACGTTAGAAAGGGTGATTGGGAATTTGTCTATAAAAATAAATCAATGTAAATTATTGACATTTGAAATTTTAAGTGGAGGAGGAAAATATAATGATGTTGGTAATAAACAAGGAAAATGGATTGATCTATTTGAGAATTTTTTTGAATTTGCTTAAGTCACTTATAATGGAGAATATAATATGAATAATATAAAGGTAGGTAGATGGGATATTATGTATGATAGAAATGTAGATGGAGAATATAAATAAATGTAAATATTAATGTATTTAAAAGAAATATTTCAAATCTACAATTATATATATAGCGGTGGTGGATCATATAATGAAGAAGGAAATTAGAAAAAGATTGGAAAGTGGGTAGAATTGGAGGAAAAGTTTTATTGTGAAAAATAAGTCACTTA